>JAOEHV020065241.1:0-16563 GCA_025447995.2 Isaurus tuberculatus
CGCTACTCGATGACTATTACTAATAGACCACTAGTAGCGTAGCCAATCAAAATGCAGGATTTGCAATAGTCCACTAGCTGGGTGATACTAATATATCATATTCTTCGCTACGCAATGCATTCATGTCTTTTATACCTATATATCTTTTCCTATTAAGTTTTAAACTAAGAACCTTCGCTTAAAACTGAGAATATAGTAAAAGTATGTGATAAGGTTTTTTCTCGGACTAGCTATATTTATACACCAAAAAAAAAAGAACATGTAACTTATGTAAAAGCAAAAGTGTTGCAGAAGAACTTCATTACTGTATTGTAAACATATGAAATTTGAAAACTTGCGAAAAAAGAATTTCTAACAAAACTATACAAAACCAATGTCAATTTCAAACAATTCGATAAGTACAATCTATTTGTGTAATTAATAAGTATGAAAGATATTTCAATTATGAATTTAACTAATGCTTATTTTTTAAAACACAAAAATATACACTTCTTTAAGTTCAAATTAACTTAAAATATAATTTTCTTTACTTAGTTTTTATATCGAATATTGTATTCAAACATTATACTGTAGTATTATTAAACATGTATATCTATTTCTGTTATATATGGTAATAACTCTTATATGAGTTTTAGTCCATTAAATATAGCTTAAATATCCAATAATTCTTTATATATATATATATTATTTATTTAAAAAGATACTAAGTTTTTCAGGCCATATACAGGATTCAATGCAAAAACGTTAAAAGAGGTATCCGGTTGCTTGTCGTTGTACAAATCTTCATCTGACATACTTCAAACATTGAAACCTAGACACGCCGGAATACCAGACTTTACCGAAAAATTCCTTTCTTTACTGCTCAGGTTTTTAACCCTTAATTATTTCCTCATTTTTGTGGCTTTAAAAATACCCTGGGTGCCAGAAGTCTACTCGCTCCATTAAGTGAGCGAACAGTACGAAGGGAGCGAAGTTTACTTCGTACTGTCAGCTCGTTTTATGGCGGAGGGAGTTGACCTCTGGCACCCAGGGCTTTAAAAATGAACACGAAATGAAAACGAAGTCAGAAAAGGGAACTGAAACCTAAAATAATCCTGGACATGGTTTTGCACAGCAGAATCAGTGTTTATAAAACATATGACATTGTATGTCAGTGAGTAGTCGAAAATTGGAAACAAAGCCGAAAATGAGTAAAAAAACTTGGTTGTCCAAAAGTTTACAATTAAAGAAATAGAAATATAGTTACTTTATTCTTTAAGGTCTTTATCTGCATTCTTTTCAACTCAATTTTTGTAAAATTATGACATTGTAAATGTTTTCCAGAGCCATTTGAATTTCTGGTGGACAGTGGGCCAAACAAAGTTTCTATTCTTAATCGGAACTTCACTTGGCGAATTCCGTGTTTGTGGTTCAATTGTTTAACGGGTGAAGATATATAAACACGCTGCCTTTCTTAAGTACACCAAATCAAATTTGACTATGTTAATTCCCTCAAACTGCATGCAATTGAGATAAAAATAGCAGACATTTTTCAACACAAGAAATGACTCAGCACGTAGTAACAATTTTTTTAAATTTTTTACAGAAGCGAACGGTTAATTAAAGCTTTCGAAGTAAACTGAACGGAATAACTTGGCGTAGTTCGCATTACTTTGCTATTGTTCTTGATGACGACAACTGTTTGGATTTTTTACTATTCCAGAAACCATCCAAAAATATTTGTGTGGTTGGCAAAGTTTTGCCTCGGAATGAAAATTATTTTGGTTTTAGCCTTAAATTTAACACCTAATGGCTTTTTACAAATGTTAAAGGTTTAAAATATTATAGAAAATGGTAAAAGTCGCTTCTAATCTTTTATGTTATTATTACTAATAGTCTTGAACAATTCCGAGAAAGCGAAGAATTGATTGTTTCAACTGATTCAAATACCACTGGACACAAAAAATAACAGGACTAAGTGGTTGGATTAAAACGGATTTCCATGCATATACTAAATTCATCTCCGGTCTTTTTATGTGTAAAAGCATACTGCTTAAAGTAATTAGCATTTTTCAATGACGCCATAAAGCCGGGTAGGAACTTTTACATTAGGTTAACTTGTTCCTTAAGGTATTCAAAAAGTATTTACAAAGAAAACATAGCTCTATATATTTTCTGCAGTAGCTTTCATTCCTTTCACTACCATTCTATTTATACTGTACAACAAAATGCTACAATAACCGGATTACTGCAGAAGAAACCAATATTTCCGAATACTAACTTTATTAGGAAGTCGTTATGGCAAGGTTATGGCCTCTAGAGAAAGTAATACCAGCTCGTGGGTTTGACGGTATTGCTTGCTATTATAACAAAATACATAGATCATCAATATAGCAACGCTTTGCCAATAAATAAAGATACTATTAAGTAACTAATGGTGAAAATTTCATGATTTTTGCCTTTGTGATGTCATTGATCAAATCTGTTAGAACGCAGTTACCGCATGCTTCCCATAAAATATGACAATCGCGTGTATTACTTCAGCTAAAATTGGAAGCTATTAAAAAATTGAACTTGGCAATGCGAAGATGCTATAAAGTGCTACACTTCGTAGTTATTCACTAAATACCTTGTTAATGAAGGAATAAACGAGATAAACTCTTATGACTGACACAAAGGTATTTTGATAGAAAAGCTTACAAGTTTGTAATGTGCTTGAAGATTACCAGGATTAAAATGGTACGACTTCACAAATTTAACAGTCTTATGTTTACATTTTTGCTCTCTATGTGGTTTTCCTGTTTAGATTTGCGAGGAAATGCAAGTTTCATTTGTCTCATCCTCTTAGTACAAGCTTTCTTTACTTTTTTGTAGATTTTCACAATTAGTATATATGTAAATATATATAAACCCAAATATTAGAGGCTGAAACCAATTTTCACTGCTCTAAAACTTTTGCAAATAAAGCTTAGTGAGAGTCAATTATGAATGAATAAACAGCGGTAAAAAAACCTTTATAGGATGGCAAACCAGGGAAAAACGATGCTGTATTCTAAAACTGAAAGGATTCAGTCAAGCAAAAAGATAAGAAATAGAGAACTGTTTTCAATTTTATTGATGAACGTATGCTGTTTCAGCGCCTGGGGTAAGGTTCCCTTGGACGCAATGCCAATGGAGGTTAAAGTCGTATATAAATTATAACTGATTAAAAACAGCAGTAAAAAACGACAACAAAAACTACAGCTCAAGTGGCTTCAAGTATTTATATTTATAACTCAGTTGATTAAATGATTGTGTTAGAAGTTAAAAACAAGGTCATCAAAACTCGTGTGGTCTGAAACTGAAACTACATGTTTCAGACACAATAAATCTAAGGTGTGGACTAACGCTCTTCTGTCAAGCGCATCCGGTGTGAAACCCGTATGGCAAAACGACTACTGGGAAATACTTCAACTAAATGTCTTATGCTTTCAGTTTTTCCACTACATCAAACAACTTTCAGTCTCGACCAATCAAAACAATTTTTATAACATTTGCAACTTTAACAGAATGTGTCTGTTTTAATGTAGCTGTTATTGAAAGCAAATTGCGAAAAGGTTTAGAGCACAGGTGAATATTAGCAGAAATGCGTTTTTGCGATCACTCGTATTCATTAGCCTTTTTAAGCGGATTAAGAACCAGCCCGAGAGCATAAAAAGTGTGTGGGCTGGAATGGGTGCGACTTGATTTTAGCTATGACGAAAGTTGTAACGAGTATCGAGTAGAGAATTGTGTGTACTTGGAAAAACTTAAGAATTAAGCCGTCTTGGACTCTTGGTGTACACTCACAACATAAAAGAACAAACATTTCGAGGCTAACAGCAAAAGGCTTTTTAAAATTATTTTTAACTAGACAAAATAGATAATCGCTTAAAGCGATGTTCCTTGAATTACTCTAGTTTCAACCCTGTCTTTAGCTTTTTTTCTAATTATAGAAACTCAATCCAATTTTGTCAGTTTGTCCAAAAAAGTATTCAAAGTTTCGCAGTAATTCTTCCTATGGAATTTCCCTGAAGCCTAAAAAGTGTTGAGGGTTTGCAAATGTTGTCACAGTGTCCGTAATAGACTTTCTTCGTGTCTCAATGTTTATCTTGAACGCTGATAACAACTATGTAACCGATTTGAATGATTCTAATTTAAATAGGTTTCTTAGTCTTGTCAGTCGACTTTAAGAGAAAGACTTTACACTTAATAGTTTTAATGGCAATAAAATCTCAAAAGTAAATGCGGTCTTCTTTGACCAAGACACAAAATAACTTCTAACACAACATTAATGCATTCTTCGGAGTGAGCTTTAGCATGTATGGAATTTGACTACAGTTTTAAGAATGTTTTCTGTATCTTTAAGGTTTCTAAAACAAAAGTGAAATCATTAGTTCCGTTCGTTACGGTTAAAAACTAACTTGCGCCCAGCAAACGAAATCGTTGATGTCAAAACCGTCACAATACGTCAACCGACCCCTGACAAGAGAGTTTCTTATCACTTAAGGCCATTTGTTTGCGCTCAAGCATAATGAAGGGATACTCAAGTTACAAAATTTATCAAAAGCCCTTCTAAGGTTTCCGCTATTACCATTTAGAAGATACACAAACACACCGTTTGTTAAAGGTTTTTATTAGTCGCAGCATTAAACTGTACAACATGAAGAATCAAAGTGATGTCAAAACTTCGCGATGATAAAAAATCATCCAAATGCCGCTGGTTTAGATGGATATTTCCTACTGCGTGCTTGAGCTGTAATTTTATGCCTCTTTCTTGAAATGCCAGGCGTCTTTTCTGTTGAAGGCTATTCGAGGTTATTTTATCTTCCCACGTCACTATATCAATCTCTCCATTACAAATCACAGCTTGTAAAGAGAGTTAGACATTTGATAAAATTAAGACTTTAAACGCACAAAAAGGCCAACTGTGTAAGCACGATGCTTTTAAATTCGTCCAATCTCTGTCGCGTGCACCTAACTTAAAATAGTCACTGTTAATAACATGTGTTTTGACATGCGCTTTACTGATAAACGCTATTCAACCAGAACAATGCATCTTTTGTAACTTAATTGCTTTATTTAAAAAGACATGATCATTAGACAAAGCCTGTCGATACAAACAATCTATTGAACGTTTGTGTGAAAATTTTTTAGGTAAACAGCGCTGGAAACATGAAGTAAGTTTCAAAGCATGGATATCAAGTTGGTTTTCTCAAGAGCCCCGACCGCGAGGTGTCTGGCTTCGTGCCAAAGGCTGTCAACAAAGGAGATAGCAGAGTCTGATAGCCTTTCAACACACCCCACCCGATCACGAAACGATATCTCCTCTGTTCGAAACATGTCCAAACACACAGTACTGTACACTGTATACATACAGTACTGTACATGCAGGGTAAAAACTGCGACACTTCAAATCTTTGTTTTGTACAATAGTCCTGAAAGGGAACACTCAAGAGGTTATCTTTGTCCGGTAGCATTTTTTCTTGTCTACAAAACTTCACCTGTCCGAAACTTTTCGTTTTAATTGAAGCACATAATTTGTGAAGCCAAACTTCAAACTTTAAGGCAAAATCTGAAAACTATGGCCAGAGCAAGTAGATTCTTAATTCATTTTAACTTAAAAAAAATAAATCTCTTGATTATATCACCAAGAAACGAGAGTACAATTAAATATTCAACCCTAGCTTAAGAATAAAAAATTCCCACCAATATAGGTGGTCACTCACAATGTTAGAGCGCGCGCATCTTCTCCAGTTTCAAGCAATTTTTGCTCACTCATATTGTCCAACCCCATATAAACAGTAAGCTAAGTGGGAAATGAAGACACATACTTGAATAAATTGTGGGTTTCATTTGACGGTTTTAATTTCTTTGGTTGATATACAGTTATCTGAGAAGTTAGCCGCATGTAAAACGAGAAACCGCTGATGGCGATTAACTATTGGTGACAGTGTACTCCGGCAACCGACGATGCAAAAAGATAGCGCTAATATCTCTATAACTACAACATTTCACTTATTTCCTCTACCTAACTGTCCACAAAATTCGGTTAACAATTAAAATATACAGTTATCATTGCAGTGTTAAGGAAGCTTAGTACAGGCCACGAAAATATACACTGTGTAAGTGTAAGCTGGCGAAAATATACAAAGTCAAAGAAACTAACCGCTTGGGAAAACGACACCCATAAAGAAAACATTTGCACGCTCATCTAAATGTGACCCTTGGATATACGATTTATTATATGTGTTATTAAAATGAGTTTTCTTTAAGATCAGAGTATATGTACTGTAAAAACAGTATATCTTCAATTGATTCTCTTTTATGATGCACGAATGAAATAATCAAACGGTTTGAAAAATTTATGTCGTTATTATCTATATGGTGAAAACTGTTGGGAAAACAAACTTCCCTCTTTCAGTTTCCTGGGTGTTCAAAAAGGAATTCTATTAAATCTTACTCCATAACTAACCCTTAACTAACACTTTTTACAATAAAATGGTAGTTTACAAAGTATTGTTTTAAGCGCAATACATCAAATACACCTCGAGAAACAGCATGAACAATGAAAACGTTTGTCTTTCTTTGACTCTCTTGTGCGGTATTTAGTCTATTACAGGCTTAATATACAAACGTATGGGTCCATAAACTTCCTTTAGAATAGTGAAAAATTGATTTTAAAGACCTACTAGCGAATTCGTAAGAGTCGTAAGCATATGGCTCTCTGTTAGTCCGTGAGTGAATTCAGTTGTGACTGGTGCATCTCCGTGAACTCCTAACATGGTAGGATCTTCGACTTCCAACTTTACTGGGACACCAGAGGGATCCGTCAGACAAGTAGTAAAATCATGAGGAAAGCATGGCTTCTTCATTTCTTGTAAAATTGACTGTCCTTTGTCTGGCGTCAAGACTTTGGCATTTCGCATGTCCGGATTCGTTGATTCTCTGAAAGGAGATCAAAGCAAGAACAGACATTCCATAAACAATGGGTCACGATCGGAATGGATATCAGGCGAAGAAATGTTTTCCATTCGTGCCGATAACAGTTATAACATATCACGCACTAATTTATCAAGCTGCAAAAAATATGGGTAGCATAATTTTAAATCATTTAATTGTAAAGTTGTATATATGAAGTCACCCAGGAAACTTCATTCCTTTTCACATTAGTTTTACTTCAAGAAGAACAAAACATAGAATGTAAAGTTTAACCGACATCAACGACAAATACCTCTAATTATTCCGTAAGATTTTTTTTTTTTTTTTTTTTTTTGCAATTTTGGAACTGTTACGGGGAAATGCCCTTTAGAAAAAACACAACACAGGTTGGGACACAAAGCTAACGGGAAAATGAATTATCCGTGTGTGAATAGCTTTCATTCAAATGATATGAACAACTAGTTTAAGTTGCTAAATCAACTTCCGTCTTTCGAGTATTTCAATACATTTTAAGATTGTAAAACAAATTTACTAAAGTTAGTGGCGTTTAAAGTTTATATTATTTTATGCAAAGAAAAATATATATGTGATATGGAGTCCGGCAGCATACTCTTGTTTAACCAGTGAATCAAAAAAGGGGTCTTGTTATTTTTCAATCTAAAGCAACAAAATAAAGATCCGACAGTTTTTCATACCGTATTTTAGCCTCTGCGGCACGATCCCGTTGTCTACGATTTTTGAACCAATTGCTGACTTGAGTTGTGGTTAGTCCTGTTGCCTCGGCAAGTTCTCTTTTTTCCCGTGGAGAGGGATAAGGGTTATGAGAGTACCATTCCCTAAGAATACTGCGCGATTTCTCTTTGAAACAATAACTTGTCTCTTCTCCGTCCCAAATTGTTCTTGGCAAAGGGAACTTGCGGCGGACGCGGTATTTTCCAACTGCACCAAGCGGTCGGCCTCTAAGTTTTTCCGCTTCGATGTAGTGCGCCTTTAACCAAAGCGATTGAAGTTTTGGGTGCGAATTCGATGAAAAGTTGTTGTTCTCTAGGATGCGATACAGCTCCTGGAAGTTTCCTTGATGGAAAGCCACGATAGCTTTGGCCTTTAGCACACTCTCGTTTTTCTGGATAGTTTCGCATTCTGGGAGCGACCATAAAAACCTTCCGAGCCGTTCAATATCTCCGCTTTGTTGGAGGACCTCGCAAACGCAGGCCACTTGCTCCGGAGTGAAACTGAATGAAGGCAGCATATTGAGTTCTCGTGGACGGGTTTATCCTTTCAGCTCTTTGTATTGTCTATTTGTCTGAACGTAAGACGACACACTATATACTTGCGTGGAATCAAATTTCGAACGTTTAAAAGCAAATGTCACCTACCAACAATCAGGCAAATTCTTTTTTCTGGCGTGACATTGTCATTATTAAATTAAGATTAAGACTTGAGCGACGAACGCTGATTGGCTAGGCAGTGTCGTCCAGATGGTTTTATATTTTCACAGGAGATGGTAGATCAAATCAGATGTCAATCTACCTCTAGTGTTTTCAAAGGGTGACTTCCGTTGTGGCACGGGTACTTCAAGGAAAGGGATTCTTGCCCGAATGTCAGTCCCCTACATTGCACTGCTAGGTTAGAAGCTAATTGAAGTTGAGTCGTCGCTAATTTAAAACATTGTATTGAAAATATTTTGATAGCAATAATATCTCTGGATCAAATTTCTTTCCGCCTCACTATTTAATATAATAACTTCCAAAAGAGTAATGCCAAAGAGGTACTCTTTTATTACACGAGGTTATTAGCCGAAAAGATGCTAATTTAAGGGCTAATAATATAATGTGAGATTGGTGTGAACAAAGACACTGTTTGTTTACTTTAAATATTTATGGAACAAAACCTGACAACTAAACTAATCGACGAATTGCGCGCCAAACAACAATACAGAAACGACATCTATACAGATGGTACCCAGATTGCCATCGATCCGTTCTGAATCCAAATAAAACCTCTCGGCTTTCTGCGCACAGCGCCTGCAAAAAATTCAAGCTAAAAAAATCATGAAACAAAAACAGTCTTAAATTTGGAGTGCGTTCGTTAATAACCTGTGAGGTAATTAAGACAGATTAAAACAATGAAAACCTTCCTCAAGCTATCATCACATCCCTTTTATAAAACTTTAAGTGGTGTTTTATCAAAATACGGGAAAAAATATAATCTTTATGTTGTTTCTCTTGCCACCCCGATACAGGTTTAAATTTCACGACCTTTACAGTGGGTGTGTATCAATATAAACAGTTAACATCAGCTGTTTGCAACCAACAATTTATTAAAGACAATTCTTTTGGCATCTAAAACCCGTTACCCAGGAAAAACCTTTTTTCGAAGGTTTTCCTACTGCATAATTTAAGGCAATGCATAAAGAGTCATGTGTACAGGCAATGAAACGTAGACGTATCAGATATAAGTCACAACAACCGTTTATGGAGCAGCAAAAGGCAACAAAGAGAAATCCCAGTCAAAACTATTTGTGCGGTATTGCATATTCTTTATTGCCTTAGGCTTAGGGTTGTCGGATCTCAACTTGTGTGTTTTAAATTAAATCTTAAAATCTTTATGAAATAGGAGACTCGAGGAAAGTGTTTAGATTGCTCCTAGAAACGCATTTGGTCTAATCTACAATTCTGTACGTTACTATAGTTGTGTTTGCGTACCTTATAGACACGCTTTGATCACAACACAAACGAAACTTTCTAAAAAAATCTTAATTAGTGAACAAGATCGGTAATAGCCCAGGTCGAAATATGGCCAGGATCCAATAATATCGCTAAATTAAAACTTTGTGGCCTTTTTTTAAGTGAAAGCATAAGGGTATCAGCTCATTGGAAAACACACAATTGCGTGCAGATTGTTTTGAATAAGTAAGCAAGCTATGTACCTTTAATCCTGAGATTTATGAATTATAACAGTCGAAATAATCTTAAAAGTTCGCATTTATTACTTACTTTAAATCTGAAACAAAAAATTCATCGAAAATCATACGCATTTTCTTGCATGGTATGTTTTAAAATTCTAAACTGGAAATATACTTACGCTTCAACTGCAAAGACTATACGAAGAAAAAGACGATTTACATTTTAACAACTTTATTGGAATAAATAAATAGCTTCCTTTACATGTAATGAAAACTAAAATTTGAACGGTGATTGATACAGTTAAAAATGGACAAGTGGGGACATTGTTTTAAGAATATAAGAACAGGTTAAACCTAACTTTAAATTAGGCAAAACAAGAGGTACACTAATGCCATCAACAAACAAAACTTCACTCCTAATGTTTCACGAAATTAAATAATATTGACCCATAAATAAGCTGTAAAAAGCTGACGACCCAAAACTTTTCTAAACCAGATAAAATGCAACAGTTTGTTTCGGGTTCTTCATAATTTTGCCCCGAGGTATCAGTTATCTATTTATTTAGGTTGGCCAGCTGTATTTCCACTGACCTCCTATTTGCTGACCCGTCTTCGGAAATTATAAAGGAAAAGATTTATTAGAACCATCTTGGATGGAGATATCACTAGATATTATTTTATCAAGTGTTGGCGTTTTTTAAAATATGCTTTATTTTAAGAGTTTATGAGCCATTGTAATGACTTCCTTAATTTGAAAAAATTCCTAGATCTATTTCAGCTATCCTGTAAGTTCTTACTAACAGAACGTGTCAAAGTCTATAAGATACACATCTCAAACCCTTCCTTCCTTTCGAAGGTGAGAAGGTTGCTACAATTAAACCCTTCAAAGCATCTTACCCTCCTTTGCACACCTCATGAGCTGAAAGATTGAAATTCTATTCTCCTTATCACTGCGGCAATTAACAATCTAAAATCTTATCTTAAAAATTAGGCAGTTCTCAGGGAGACAAGCAGATGTAATGGTAATGGTTTTGTTGAAGAAAAGAACAGGTCGTGCTTGGGTGACTTGTCTAAGTTTTAGTATTTAGCCAGTCGCCAAAGATAAAAGAGAAAATAGGACCAAAAAAACTAACGTTAGTGTTTTACCACTCCTACCCAAGATAGCATATAGTTAATAGTGCTGGAACATAAACTTACAACTCAGTGGTAGCTTTAACCTTTCAGTAGCATGACATCACGATATACCAGTAACATACAGGTCCTGCAAGCAAGCTGTACAAGCGTACTCTAAACTGTAATCTATACCAGATACATTTCTAAACTGTAAATTAGTAACAGATAAACATGAACAATTTTCCGTGATTAAAATGAAAACTTACCTTTTTAAAGTTTTTTTTTTAATTTTGCCTGTGTTTTCCGAGTAACATTTTGTGCAACTGATAAAAACCTTATTTTTTAATTCTGAAAATGCATGTAACTAGAGAAAAGCAGTTAAAATTATGAATTTAACTTTGTCAAATAAACAAGTAGACACATTTAGTATCCTGGTGCCAGAAAGACGGTGCGATGGCAAATCTTTAATTACCTTAAAGCTTTGATGCCGGGTAGAAACCGGACAACAGATAACGATGAAACTCTGAAACTGTGTAACAAATCAGTGACGGGCTCATTGTCAGATAGATGTATGGAAGACTTAACTTGGTCAAACATGAAAAAAGTTTAGTTATATAAGAATAATTAGAAATGTAAATGACAGATGCATCAAGCGACCACAAAGAAAGTGTCCTAGGAAATCCTTTCATTTGTTTTAATAATTTTAATTTATAAAGCAGTAACGTCTACCTTTAATAGCCTTTGCTCATCGATTGAGAAACAATGTAAAAAACGTTCCCGACAGCCGTCGTTCCAATAAATCAATACGCTGCCTTCTTTAATGCTAATTGGGAATAATGCCTATTTCTTGGTTTCAGCGTCTACGTGCATGTGTTTTATGACCATGGGTGGATTGGGGGTAAACAATCTCCTGGCCTTGGCCTCTATTGTTGACTTCTTAACTAAACCTTAATCTTCAATCACAAAGCCCAAAAATTTATATGATTTCGTTGAACAAAAGTCAAAATTAAATTACGAGGCACTGCCTCGAGGAAATTTCTTGAGGCCTATCGCTAGTTTTTCTAAGAAGAGTGGTTACGAACGTCTCTTCATAGCTAATAAAACAAGTGTTATAAAAAAAATCACCTTCAAGCTGAGCAATGCTTGTGCGTTGCCCTTAATTTTTAAATAAAATTTTTCTAACACGACCTTAGGTTACTTACTGTAAGTACTCTTTACCTTATGAAACGCAATGCATGAAATGGAGAATTACGATTTAGAAAGATTTTGCCTCTGTTGAAGACTACTGTGCTTTTGTTTACAGGTGAGTTCTCATGTTTAAATCAGTTTTATCTCAAGTCACCTCAGCCTCCCAGGTAGCGTAAACATCGAAACATTTTCATGTAAGTGAATGAAACAATTAACTTATTGAAAGTTTAATGCGTTTCTGGCTCTAAACTTTATATTAATGTATGCTACGAAAATATAAAGGAAGGTTAAACTAAAGTAATTGAAAATTTAATTACAATAATTTTTACAAGAAATGGAAATATAGAAGAACAAACATTTAGATTAAACTCAATATTTTGATTTTAGTAGCTAGGGACCGCCTTGCTTTCAAGCTTCCTATAAAAACAAATTTCACTTCTACGTAAACGCAAAGCTTAAAAATAAACACTACTTAACTTTCATTTAATCGGAGATGAAACTGTGTGGTTTGGGGTTAAAATAACCTTTAAATGGAGAAACCCATGCAAAGAATTACTTAAGGGATTTGGCCACAAAAATAAAAGGTCATATATGTATTCTAAATGGTGCGACGCATTACATTTGGATCCTGTTGTAGTTTTACTAACTACGAAACAAGAATAGTTTCGGCGGTATAGTAGGTTGAGTTTCAAGTAAAAAAAATTCTTGCTGCTCGAAAAAAATGTTTATTCAAGGTTTATTTCAGTTTTATTTCCTTTTTTAAGTCCAGAGCAAACTATCAACAAGTTTTGAGACTATAAATGATTTTTTGTTGTCACCGTGTTACTATTTGATGGTTTGGAGATCGAGCTGTAAGGCACACTTTATAGAACAATAGACCATCTTATGAACAACAAAGACGTTCTAAAAGAAAACATAGATATGTTTAAAATACAAGGGGAAAATTAACTTAGACAAGCCTCTTCAACGTACGTTTGTTTTTGATTCCAAAAAGCCAAAAAAGGAGGCGATTGAAAAAGAAATCGAGGAAAAAACACGAGGAAAAACATCCCTACTTCCCAGTGGCTTTGTCCTTATCGATGCTGTCACTGAATTCTTCACATGTGTTTCTCATAAGCAAACACATGGCATAAAAAATAATAAGATTTGCTGAATTCTACGCATACAAACGATTTCTTTTGTTTATTAGCGAACGTGACGGGAAAGTTTAGGGGCAAACGTTCTTTAAACGCAGAATTCATAATGAATACTAAATCAGCCGATGACAGATTGTCCTTTTCTACTGTCAAATGCATCGCAGCTTAAAGTGCATTAATTTCGAACTGTATACAGAAAATTTCGATTAGCAAGAATCTACCTTCGTTGCCTACATAAATACTTTTTAAAATTTTTTAGTTTACTAAGTCTAAATATCTGTCCTTTATTGATTTCTTACCAAAAAATAATTCAAGTTTCCAAAGCACGAACATAACTAGCAGTTTTATAAATGGTAAGACTCAATAGAAGTTCAATAGAGCGTTTTTGCATGTGTAACAGTTTATCTCTTGGCTGTTTTTCAATAACAATACCGATGGATTTCGCTACGTATAATTTGAAGGTATCAGGCTGAGGATGTGTTTTATCTAAAAATCTCTTGTCATCGAGGTTTTTCGTCGCACTACTTAATTTGCTTTACGGTTTTTCTGTATACAGAACGTCGCAAAGATTAAACTATTTTTCCATCTTTAATTTAGTGGACTACGTTCTCAAGGGACTGTGCAACAAAAGGCTTGGTTAAGATTGACTTTAAAAAGAACAGTCTAGGAAAAATAAAATTGCTTTGGTTTCAATAAAAAGAAAATGAAATCATTGCTAGAGAATTGTAGGGTTTTCTATAGCCCCATATCTAAAGATGATTACTTCACGTAGAGAATAAAAATGTTTATAAACTTTGCGCCGCAAGAGCAAGTGTTCTTTTGACGCAAGACGGAAATGTTTAGAATATTGCATGATTTTTCAGTATGTATCAATACTTTCAATCAATAAATTAACTTCACATGTTGCTTGGCGTGAATTCAAAAGAAATTAGGATTTATTTAATCGTTTCTACCTTGTAGTTCGGTATAATATTTCGAAAGGTAGTCCGATTTAAAAATCAAAATTGTTAAGATGACATTGCGAATGTAGTACTAGTTAGGTTAGGTATTTGGTCAGAATAAATAACTAGTTTATGTGCTACTACCACAGTATTTTAAGCTAGTTTTTAGTCAAGGAATGGGTGGTCTAAAACTATATTTAAAAAACCGATTTAGATGTCAAAACTCACATCCAAATGAACAAATAGACCTATTTAATGAGCTCTAAATAAAATTCATAAGGAAAAGCGTTGCTATTTAGAGCACGTGATACTATAGCTAGCCCTGGCCACTTTTTTAACACAGTAATAGAGCGAGAGACATAGAATGCAGCCAGAAATGTAACTTAGACCCACCAACTAGCTAACGGAAGTTCTTGGAAATAATTCATATGTTCAACATGTTATGGCTACTTTAAATGTGGTGTCAGCTAAACACAGCTATGCTTTAGGTTTATTTTAGGTCGGATAGGTTTTACATTGATCTTAAATATACTGTTGTAAATTATTAAGATTATTTTTGTTCTGCCCTCCGGAAACAAATGCTCATCGCGTGCGGAAAAAGTTGTGCTTTAACGCTGTAGGAGAGAAAGTTGAGTCGAAGTGTATCAGGTTTTAGACCACCAGAATATTGCTCGATTTTACTCAATTATGTTTTTAAAAAAAGTATAAGTACTTATCTTTCGCGAAGGTTGTGCCACCCATGAGCGAATTTAACGGGACTGACAGTAGTCAACACTGAAATATCGAAGCAACTTCGAGCCAACAGTATAAACAAAGACGAGGTTGATTCTGACTGACAGTTGAATCAATATATCTGTCAACGCTACTAAAGTAGTCAGTAATCTACAAGAAACAGGGAAGATAAAGAATAAATATTTTTTATACACGAGAAAATCACGAGTAGATAAACCTTCAGTTTCTAAAAATAACAATGCGAGAGCTTGAAGGCAAAGTTTGAAGAACTTTCTTCGAAAACGATTTTGAAATAAGCACAGATCTTTGAAACATAAGTTTGCATCCATATTTTCACTATTTTAAAACATATATTCGCTAAAATCAAGTACATGTTTTTCATTATATAAAAGCAACGCTTCAAAAACTAAATAAATGATGAAGTACTTTACTAGTACTGCGGATGGAAAATCGGAGTAGTTAATTGATGTTTCGAGTGTTAAACCCTGGTCGTAGCAGTAGTGTTAAAAAGATGTGATATCTATGATTCATTTACGCCAAATTTTCAAACAAACTATCAACTTGCTTTACGAAACACAAATAGGGAGATCTAAACAGGATCAAGTGATTACCAAGAATGGCGATAACTTTTAACCTTTTACTGATATTTGAAAAGTTTTTAGGAAATTAAAATTAAATACTTATACTAACTGATCACTGAATATTGGCCAAAAACTAACTGATTGCTGCGAACTGTGTTTCCCCCTCAATGAATATTATCCAAAGCTAGTAGTATAGTACGTACAAAGTTAGGGTTGTGGTACTAAGTAAAACGAAGAGTTTCTTTCTTTAGGCAAAGTGTCCCATGCTACCGTATTTCATTGTAGGAACATACTATTAGCCTAAGAAACAGTTTACACAAAAGTTTTGTTTAGGCAGCCTGAAAGCAGACCAAACGGAGATTAGGTATATATCGTAAACCCCTTAGCACTATAAGATAATCGCTTTAGAAAATTCAATAAAAATCAATAAATATTCACCATAGACGCGATGTTTAAGATTCCTTCCCCCCTTGTCGATTGAGCGCTCGCTAACCTCAAATATAATTATCAAAGTCAAAACTCAAAACAATTAAAAAAACAGTATTCAATAGCGAAAGACCCAGCTGTCACCATAAACAAACTGCGCGCTCGCAGTGAAGTTTATTGCTTTGCCTGGATATGAATTATGAACACTACCAATAACAAATATGATTCCACAACACCTGCTCATCAATTTTAAGACCGTTTGAAATAATTCCAAAAAACGGAGGAAGCTAACAACACAGATTCTTTGTTAAGCTCGTTCATATTTTAATGCTGCATATTTGCTTTGATTATATCAAACTTGATTTCACTAGGAGACTTTTACTACGATGTCAAACATATGATTGCCTTTTTTAATTAGGTCTTTATTGTTCTTATTCGTTTTTTTTAACAAAGTAGTGCCGCAAAAACTAAATCGAAGAATTACGAAAAAAATTTACAAGATCACAAGACGACGTAGTGGTTTACATATATATATATATATAAGGTGAACAAAAGAGAATGTGTTGAGTCGTTTTCACGATGACCGCTTTTTTAATAATATG
>JAOEHV020065335.1:0-16561 GCA_025447995.2 Isaurus tuberculatus
CTAACCATTTGCAGATGTTAGAGCAAAGGCAGCACCTTCTCCTCAATTATTTTAAGACCCTAAGTGTTGGTTCGGCCGGGAATCGAACCCGAGCCTCCCGCTCGACAGACTGGCACCTTACCAACTAGGCTAACCAGGCAGCGGTTTCATCGATGCTAAGTTTATGTTTAAAAATGCAACCAAAGGTTTAATATTGATAGGGTTTTGCTTCAACAGATTAAAGTGTATCAGAACGATTTCAACGCCGAGCGCCAAGCCCGTGAACAGCAACACAATGAGATCCTAAACTTTAGACATGAAGTTACACAGTTGCGCACAGAAAACCAACGATTACAGGATGAATTGGATACTTTCAACAACAGCCAAATGGCAGAAATGCAACGTCGCCATGGTAACCATGGTTTTCTTAATAGCACTCTAAGTCCAACAAGTGCTTTAGCTCAAGGTGGTGAACTGGGAAACTTGGTTGGTACTGCCGAAGGTAATAATTAACATTTTTAAATTTATTTTGCGTTAAAAAGACAAAACTGAATTCTTTTACGAACCTTGTCGACCCTGGATACGATGTTTGTCGTAGGTATCTGTAGTGTTAAGCGAATAATAGTCTTTAATTCACCCTTGGCTCGCCACTATAAGCATCGAAAGTTAGTTTCCATCCAAAGCTGGCACTTATTTGACCGATATATAAGGAGGGATAATGAATTAGACTTTTTTTTTTGGCGTATAAGGAGACAACACAATATTAAACTCTCGGGAGAGCCGTGGCTCGATCCCTGGAGCTTTTGTCCTAATCTTTTAGCTTAGTGTGTTTAGTAGCGGCGTGGTTGGTTGGCGCAACTGCAAGGCCCCAGGTTCGATCCCCGGTTCTTTCGAGATTTGAACACTGTGTGACCTTCTTTTCCGCCAAAGCTTACTCTGTTTTCCATCCTTACGAGGTCGGTAAATTAATACCGGCGACTAGGAGCTCACCTACGAAGGATTACTGTCCCGTCCAGGGGGAGTCAAGGACTCCCATCCGCTTAACTATTTAGAAACCGGTGATAGGTACCGGCTCCGATGGGCCACTAGGCTCGGAAAAAGATTTAGCTTTTAGCGAAGGGAGTGGGTTAACCAATCTTTCGAACCATCGGTGGTCGTTGGCAAAGATTTTGGCATGAAAGTTGATTCAATGGAGGAGGGAAAACTAGAGATCCCGGAGAAAACACTCTGAGTCAGATCGAGTTTGACAAATCTCATCCCACGTGCAAAGCCCGCAATTCGAACCAAGGTCTACATAGAAGGCGAGGTTGATGATCACGAGGAAAATCTTACGAACCTGTCATTTAGCTGGCAGGCAGAGATCTTTCCACTGGACAGTACCGTCGTTTATATTGTTATACTACGGTATATCCTCTGTGTATTATTAAAGTGACTGAAGGCTTAAAAGACACTGGTTTAATAAGTATGCTTGCACTCGTAACATCCAAATGTCATTTAATTACCAGTTAAACTTGTTCTAAAAGTGTAAAATTTTTTTAAAATGTAGTGGTATACGAAACATTTTTCCTTCATTTACACTCTTGTCATTTCAGGAGGCACGTTTCTCCGTCGGGGAAATACTGCAGGGTCCCCTGAAGATCCCCTGGTACACCCCACTACACCTCAAAACCACCACCTTCCTGGATATGGTATTGAGGACGCACAGAATGCCGCAGAACAAAATGAAGCCTGGATTTGCCCAACTTGTCGTCAGGATTTTCCTGATTTTCAGACACTCCAGATGCACGCTGTCGAATGCAACACAATTCCACCAGAAAGACCTCCGCCCCCAACAGATTCTAGCCAGCCCCAGTGCCCCAAGTGTGAGAATTTTTTCCCAGACATTGACACGTTACAGATTCATGTTGAAGAATGCATCGATTTTAATTGAGACCAAAAAAGCTTCACGAGGTTGAGAAAGCGTCATCCTCTGCAGTGAAAAATCTGATCAAAGTTTGATGACTGATTAATGCTTTTTGATCTTGATGTTTTCTTGAGTATGGACACTTGCTTGGTAATTGAAAATTGTTAGATTAAACTATGTATAAAGCAAAATTACTGAATATAGTGCGATTAGCTGAATCCCAAGCAATGTTCTTTTTAGACATTTAAATTGATTAAACAAACCTCCTGCGGCGAAACAAAATAAGTATAGATATGAATAAGTATAGATACAAAAATAGTTTCGAATATAATCTTTTCCTAGACCGTTTTCGGTTGAACAGTTGTGAACCCTCTCATCTAGAGTCTGAGTAGATGGTTTGGTTGACCATCCAAGCCAATGAACTAAGCAGGTTTTTTTAAAATAAAACAGGCAACAGTGCAGAACAAAAAACTGTTAAAATTAGTTGTGGACTTATATCAACAAGGTAAATGGAACTTCAGTAAAATATAAACTTTACAGTTTACAAGTAATAAAAGTTTTAACACATTGACGTTTCGGCTACTCTAATGGTAGCCTTCATCACCATGACACGTAAACTTAACCTGATAATGTTAAAGTAAATGGAACTTCAAAACGCATTGTTTACTTTATTAAAAGGACGAATGTCGTTGTTACACCTTGATATAATCGAAGTGTTACAAACACTGCAATGGGCCGGTTTTTTAATTAACGTAAATATTCCACGAACAAACGTTGGATACCAGGTGAAATGTAACCGACCAAACGGGATTCAATTCATTAACACTTTCCGACATATCTGCGACTGAATTACAGCAGTTGCGAAGCGTGTTTCCTTGTACACTCTTTTTTTATAAGAACCTTTTTTATAAGAACGTCAGGCTGAAAATCGGCAAAGATTTAAGAACATGCTAAGAACACACCAGAGGCTGAGGAATGGCCTAGAACTTTATTTTGTTACATTACAGCACAAAATCATGGAATCGGCAAATATTCGATATTACGAAGCGACTGTCGACATTTTTTGTTGACGTTCACTGAATTTGCCGCTCATAATTGTGCTTACGCGCCATTGCCAGTACTCCCGAGGAGTACTATTTGGGATTAGATGGTATTGCTCTCGACCAATCAGAATTAATTTTGTTGAGTGTACTATAATATAGGAAATAGGCTTATCTCCTTTCAATTTACCCAACAAAAATTTCAAATGATAAAAAAGTAATTTTGTAGCTGTCCCAGTCAACGACTCATTTTGTGTTTTAAAAAATGACTTCCAAGGTTTTTACAATTAACACTACAAACACAAGGAATACAGTGACACTTAAAGCTAAGCTGTTATAAATAAAATAACCAAAACAAAACGTTATAACTTTTTACACTAGCCACGTGCGTTGTGCACCTACACTTAATTATTATTATTCAGTAAAATCTAATCTATCAAAACTATTATACAGCCGTTTTCATTACACGTGCGGTGTAGTAGTTTGTTTATCAAGCTGGCTTTTTGTGGACGTCAAACAAGATCCGAGTCGAAGGCGAAACACACTCTAGTAGTATTAGGCCACTTGCATCTCAGAAAAATTGGGCCCAGGAATCCCCACCCGTTAACCAACGGAACCATTCGTGAAACTGCTACGTTGCCAGCGAGGTGGTCCCTGATGGAGTAGTGGTTAGCACTATTGACCAGAATACAGGGAGAACTGGGTTCGATTCCCGCTCGTGGCATATACCAATTGTTTTCTGACAACTGTTTATAAGATTCGAGTCAAACAACGTTTGATTGATCTCCACCAAAAAGCAAGTACCACGCCGAAAACAAACTGCGGGACTGCACGAGCAAATAAAAACGACTGTAAAAGACTGAAAAGAATAGAAAAACTGTACAATAGTCATAGTAACGTTATAAAAATGTACTAAAACGCTTCAACAAGTGATAGTTGAAACATTTAACAACTGTTCTAGCAAGGCATAACATATTTTACTTGCCCTGATAAGTTGGCACACAAACCTCTATAAACATCATGTTATGAAAGCGCAGGATGAATGATGGAATATATATTCATGCACACCCTGGTTTGCTTATTCCTTTTACAAGCCTATTGGGTCAAGTTGCCGGACTTTGGCATAAAAAGTGCGTGCTTTAACCTTTTACGACAATTACGTAAAAGTGACTACTACCGCTTAAACTTTCGTAATTCTTCCCGTCTGCGCCTTTTAACACTCGGTTAAACGCTGGGTTGTTCTTCCAGCATTGATATAGTAAAACTGACGTTATATATGTACTAAATATCGTACAAGTTACTACAATTTGCCTTATAGGCCTATCTACAAATCTATCTATTAAATCATGATTAATTCAATTCGTTACAATATTCTATGATTAAAATATAACTAATAACCTTAAATTTTATGCTTGATATTGTGCGTTATTTGTTCGAAAAACGATATTCAAGTGCAACACGCCATGACATTGCTGTTCCAATGCAATGGAAAATGAATTAGCTATCTATTGAATGTTGCATTGTTCATTCTCTTTTATACAACTCCTTGCTCAATCATGGCTTGTGCTACCTTAAGAAACCCAGCTACATTAGCACCTTTCACATAATCTACACCACCGTTACTTGATGATCCATAGCGGACGCACTGCGAGTGAATATTCTCCATGATCTCCTTTAGCCGCTCATCCACGCCCTCTCGGGTCCAGGCGCTCCGCAGGCTGTTCTGACTCATCTCCAGGCCCGACACTGCCACGCCTCCGGCATTAGACGCTTTACCAGGCGCGTACAAGATTCCTGCCTTCTGGAACACATCTGCAGCTTCCGGCAGCGTTGGCATATTGGCGCCTTCTGCGACACACATAACGCCGTTCTTGACCAGCGACACTGCATCTTCGACATCAACCTCGTTCTGTGTTGCGCACGGCAAAGCAACGTCGCACCTTACAAACCATGGCCGCTTGCCTGGAAAAAACTCTGCCGATGGATATTGCTTGACATATTCGCTAATGCGGCCACGTTTAACGTTTTTAAGCTCCATAACGTATTCTAACTTCTCCTTCGTTATGCCTTCGGGATCATAGATCGATCCTGATGAATCGGAAAACGTCACAACTTTGCCACCAAGGCTGAGGACTTTTTCAGCGGCGTACTGTGCCACGTTACCCGAACCGGATACGGTAACAATTTTATCTTTGAAAGTTTGTCCAATAGTATTCAACATTTCTACCGCAAAGTACACCAATCCATAACCTGTTGCTTCTGGCCTCAGGAGACTCCCTCCCCATGCAATAGCTTTGCCTGTTAGCACGCCAGAGAATTCATTCCTTATCTTTTTCCACTGACCAAACATGTAACCTATTTCTCTTCCTCCGACGCCAATATCACCAGCTGGAATGTCTGTGTTAGGTCCAATATGGCGCTGTAGCTCAGTCATAAATGATTGGCAAAAGTTCATCACCTCGTCATCAGATTTCCCTTTTGGGTCAAAATCGGAGCCGCCTTTTCCACCCCCTAGGGGGAGGGTAGTCAGGCTGTTTTTAAATAGCTGTTCAAAGCCTAGGAACTTAAGTACACTAAGGTTTACTGTTGGGTGGAACCTCAGACCTCCTTTGTAGGGGCCAATGGCTGAGTTGAACTCAATTCGAAATCCCCGATTCACATGAATTGCTCCATGATCATCCCTCCATGGCACTCGGAACATCAACACTCTCTCTGGTTCAGTGATTCTCTCTAGGATATTATTATTCATAAACTGTGGGTGTTCTATGAGTGTGTCCCATAGACTATAAACCACCTCATGGACTGCTTGGTGAAATTCTGTCTCACCAGGATTCTTCCTGACAACATAGTCCAAAAATTCTTCTGGAGTGTTGTACTTATAGAGCTTTTCACCTCCTACTGTGGCCTAAAAATAAAACAAACATATTCAGAGCCTGAATTCTAAACCTAATCTAAGCATGAATTCAAGTAAACACAAAATGCTTGCATGTTGATGTACCAAAATGGTTAATGCATAGAAAATCCAAATAAAACCTGGAGGCAGCCTACAAAGCAGAATGACTGTAGCCAGCTTCTGCATGAAAGAGCAAAGGTGGCAAAAACCAGAGTAGAACAAAGAGATAGAAAAAAAGCAGCTCTGTTCCACAAATGGGAAGGAAATGATGATGATGAGAGATAAAAAAAACTTATATGCCCTTTCAAACTGGTGCACTGTTTATTAAATCAGCTTTTCCATATCTATATTTTCAGATCACTCTCCTTTCAGTAACAATCACCTTGACCTCTCCTTCCTTATTTGTTTGCAATTGACAGCTACAATATCAGGCTGCTCCTTCACCTTCTGCTCTGCCATCCTCAATAGCTCACTAACCATCCTGGCATTCCTCAACCTTTTCAACTGCATTTTGGCATTTCCTAATGAAAGGCTTGTTAAATTAGCCTTCTTTTATTCCCTTTTTACCAGAAAGTAATCTCATGATGTTCTCAGGAACTAAAAGCCTGCAAGTTCTAAAAATCTACCTCTTCTGAACAACCACTATTGATACATCCCCATTCCCCTGCCTGGTTTCTAAATGCCTCTGCTTTAACCCTTTCATCCCCAGGCAATTTATCAACGTCTAACTTCTCCTTACATAACTCAAACAAAATAGTATAACTCGTAATGAGAATTTTGGAATTGATCAAGTGGAATAAGCTGTGGAACTTGAAAAGCAAAATTCTCCCAAATTACTTCTGTAGAAAGTATGGAACTCAGTTAGGAGAATTTGCCAACATACCATTTGTTGTGTTTGGGGCTTAAAGGGTTAATTTCCTCTCGAAGACTGCAGACCTCTTTGGCAGTGTCTTAAAAATGTCTTCCATACCTTTCATACAATCACATCTTTCCCTTATCTTTTCCACAAATGACTTCATTACCCAACCATCCTTTATCCTCAACAACTTGGATCTTATTCTTACCCTAACTTGAACACCTAACCTAACTAAAAATTCCAGTGATCTTGGAAATACTGGGACCATGATGTTACGTAATAAGGTCTGGCGACAAAATACTTCAATTGCATATTTAAAACTTTCAGTTTATTGTCTTGATGTTGTTTTCAGGAAGAAAACCAAGCTGCTTTAAGATGGAATTCTTTGAAATCTAAACTGGACGTTTATAAATTAAAACATAATTTTAGGCTTTTTAAAATATCTGTCGCTAACTCGGTCGTAAACGAAAAATTTAATACCTTGAACGAGATATTACATAATCCGATTGTAATAAGATAAAATTATATAAATAAATTTGTAGTCCGTGTTAATTTGAAGCACTTGAAAATAATTGAAAACAGAGCTCAGATTTTAAAATACAAAACGACCATTCATAGTGTAGTAAGTTTAATATCTCTTTACCAATATTACACTCGCCGTCACAAAAATGTCATTGAACTGCATATTATAATCTACAAAATGCCAATAACAATGGGAAGAGTGCATGATATATAAATGATAAACTCTCAGTTGAGCTGAAAAATCTGTTCTTTCGTCAAGTTAGAACGATTATAAGAAGCTGGAAAACTGTTACATAAAAACGATCAGAAAACTCAATCACAAAAGTTCCGATTTGAAATACCTGTCCTGCAAATTGCGCTTTTTAATATTCAACAGATGCCTCAAACGAAACAGCCATTAAATTATTCTCTGTTCCATACTATGTCTGTTCCAATAATTATTTCATTGCCCGAATGCAAATTATGGAGCGTCTAGTTTCAAAGTCTTTAATTCTCAGTCAGACAAAAAACAAAAGTAGCTGCTTATAATAAGACAATATAGATTTTACCGCGACTTAGTTAAAAGAACTTAGATTCAACACCCAGGTGGCCGGGAAATCGCTCTCAATTATTTGCACCGAGGGAACCATTGCATCACGCAATCAGAATTTGCTTGAGAGATATTATTTCCAAAATGAAAGCAGGCTTTAATTTCCTTTCTGTAACTGAAGAACGCACTGGCTAATCATAACGGCTTTAAAAAAGAGAAACGTTAAAATATATCGCCATAGTAAGCGAGGTTTTAAGAGAGCATTCGTGTTTTTATCCCAATATTATTAAGTGTAATTCCATACATTTACAAAGGCCAAACTAATCGAAAGTGCTTTACAAACAAGCTAAAGTTACTACACTGTAAAATCCTTACCGCAGCGGCGGCTTGGGTTTTCTTGAGAATTGTTGAAGAAACATGGCGGATTACTTGACCAGTCGCTCTTCCAACATTGGAGTACACGAAGACTCCCTTTCCAATGCTTCTTAACATATTTCCCTTTGCTTGATTTTTTCAGCGTCTTCTAGACGATAAACAAATAACTATGTCACTTCGAATAACTGCAACGACGATTGATATTGCTTTGACTTATTTATGTAATTTCTGTCGGTTTTTCAGCTTGCGTGAGTTATGACGGAGTAGGGGCGGTATGTGGGAGGTGGCTGCATTTGTGCGTTTTGATTGGCTTATGCAACGATAGCAACTTTGTTCATTTTTGACAAGTGAACTTCACTTTAATCAGGCTTTTGTCAAGTTCAAAATGAGAAGACGTGACGATAAGCATGGAAAGTTTTTAGGAATTATTAAATACTCTCTGCCACACATACACACACACACTACAAATCCACTGGTGGAAAAGTTTCTCAATATTTAGCTTAGTTCTGTTTGGGTTTTAAAAACACTTTAGCATTTGCTAGTGAAATGCGTAAATGTGTGTGTACGTAAAGTGACAATTCACCATTAAGATGGCGGAGTGATTTTTTGCCGGTTGGAACTAGTTTGAAACTTGTTTCTCCGCGTGTGACTCGATGATTTGCATCACAGTTCCTCAAAACGCGGAAGGAAATACTGTTCAAATTTCAAAACAAACATCACGAGTTTTACCGAAGGTCCCACTTAACCGCAAATCGTGCAGTCGCAGTAGAAACACAGGAATACGGAAACAGCACTCGAAACTGCATTTGAATTTAGTCATTTATTATGTTTTTATTAAATTTCTTTTAGATTGAATAAATTGAAAAAAATTGAAACTTTTAATCTTTTGAAAAAAATTTCTTACATATTTTTTTCCCGTTTGAAACCGATTGATGGCACAGAATAGAACACTTAAGCCCGCCGCACACGATGAGGAAACTGCCACGCTTGCCTTTATGAACACCGCAAAATATGCCCGCAAACGATGAGCTATTTACCTCGCGAGGAAGCGTTCTCAGAGGCACGCGTGGCAGATTTCTCACCGTGTGCGGCGGGCTTTACAGTTTTTTTAAACTATTGTCAGTAAGGCAACGAAAATGAATTCTGCAGGTTTACCTGTTCTTTTGCTTATAAAAACACGAAGTTATGGCGTAGCCCGGGGGGGGGTACTCACCAGAATTTCGGGTGGGGGTGTGCCGCTGGACCTTCACAAACCTGACCCTGTTCTAAACAAGAAATGGCTTGATTTTGATACCCTGTTCTAAACTATTAAATATTTAACAAAGATCAGGCCTGTGAATCATGAAAAAATTCACGTACATCAAAACCCAGTCAAACTAATTCTCATATCCGGGAAGAATTGTTGCACCCTGTTCTAAACAGTTTGTAAATATTGCAATATTTTAACCCTGTTCTAAACACAATTTTCCGTGATTTATACACCCTGTTCTAAACTGGATGGCCTGAAAACCATACCCTTAACAGCGGCACATACCTGTATAGTCAATATATGGGAGTACCCCCCCCCGGGTGGCATAGAAGCTGAATGTTTTCAATTATTTTAAGGAATTAATTAGTAGCTTTGTAAGTATCTACATCAATTAGCAAATATATTTGAAAAATTGTTGTACTTCAATAGTATGTTTTGAAATTATCCTACATAATTCAACAAAATATATTTTTGACATTTGAACACACGTTTTGTTAGACTGTCGATTTGGAAAGTTTTGCTTAAAAAAGATGATGAGATACCAAAAAAAAACAGCCTCAAGACTTTTATTTCATTTTTTTTAATTTATTAATTTCAACTTTGCGAGTTGAAGTATTCTTTTAAAGGCTTATTTATTTTAAACTGATTTTTGTTGACAAAAGATTTCAGAGTTGAACAGTTCTACACAAAATCTTCTACCGTTTCTGAAAAAAATGATCATAGTAGCAGGATAGTCAAGACGGTATGACAGGTCTTGCGATGCCTTTAGCTGTTCCCTGATTGGTCAAATACCTAGTGATACCATTTTTTCCACTTTTTTGATCTTTAAACTAAAACCCAGCAGAATGTTCCTTCTGCTATTTAATTACAATAACAACTTTGAATAAAAACATTGCAATTTTTCTCAATTTTTTTTTCTGGTTAGAATGCTTCATAAGTTAACAACTAGTATTTTTTTTCACAATTCTTTATTCCAGACCTTATTAAATATACAGAAGTAAAGTTGGTTCATTTTCAATAATGTTTATGATAAAGCAACACCCCAAATTGAACTTATAATTATTCATAAACAGATGAAAATCAAAAGTAGTTAAAAGTGCTTAAAAATAGTAACAGAATCCTGTCAATTTTTTATCCTAAAATTTTGTTAAGTACACAGCTTAATTAATTGACATGTTTGATAATATTTTAACTGCAAATTTACTTTAGAAACACATTTAGTTCCAATACTAAAAGTGATGTTGCACTGTCAATTTACAATTTACAAAATAAAGTTTATTGCCCTTCCTATGTAAGCCTTGGGTATGTTCTTAGGATGTTCTTAACCCTTTCAGCCCAAGCCAATTTATCAACATCCATCTTCTCTTTACAATATCAATACAAAATCAGTTGTTTTATTAGGAGAAACAAAGAGCTGATCACACACAACAGTCTCTCCAAAAGGAATTACATATTTCTCCCAACTTGTTTAGGAGGAAAGTATGGAGCCAGGTTAAGAGAACTTAGCAACACATCAAATGTCATGTTTGGAGCTGAAAGGGTTTGGAAATATCTGGGCATTTTACCCTCAGTTCTTATAAAAAAGTGCATTTTCTGTTGTTTCTAAAACTTTTGTATTGCTATGTCACTCATCACCTTGCTGGGAAAATATGTTAAATCAAGCTTTAAAATAATCCTGGCAGTGTCAAAAATTACGTAAAGTAAAATATAAATAGCCTTATCAACGATTGTTATTATCATCAGTTTATAAACACTGTCAGGGTTACTCATGTCAGTATTCCAGCTTCCGTCTATGCCTTTTTTTCTTTTGGCCAACACTTGACATTTCGTCGTCATCATCTGCTAAGTCAGAGTCTGTCCCAGCCCCTTCAACTATTTCTCCTGTTAGAAGCTGAGGAGCTTTTAACATGCTTTCTATAAGAAGGAACAAAAAAAGGCTCACAGTCTTTAGAAATAGACTTCCACTAGCTGGAAACAAATAATCTAAATGAATGACCAGGTGCGTATGCAGGGGGGGGGTGCATCGGGTGCACGTGCACCCCCCACCTGATAAAAAGGTCCGCTCAGTCAGACCTGATACGGCAAGATAAGAACAATCAAAAGGGGATGAAATAAAAGAAAAAAAATGCACAGCCGTTCAGATCGGGACTACTAATTATACCGTAGATATTTTCGACTTTTTCATGTTTTCTTGTCCATATTGTTGTTAAAAAAACCTCACGAACATGAGTAGAAAATAGTCGAATGATTTCAAAGCAGTCTAAGAAAGCAATAGAACTTATAAAGAAAAGCTCACAATGCCGGATTACATATTGTTGTTACACACATCAGATATCAGAATTGTTTAGATATCATATTTTTAAGGAATGATAACTTAAGGTCCGCTCAAGCTTAAAGTGCACCCCCCCCCCACAGGAAAAGCTGCGTACGCGCCTGATGACCATCAACAACATGGCGACAAAGCTAACCTGGTAAAAGCAACAGATTAAAACTATCATTGTCATCATGGATTCCTATCTCACTGAAGCCTGATTTTTAGTGAAATCTTTTGAATTGCAATAACTACAAATATTTTTTATAACATTGTTAACAATAACCATGCATTGAACTCAAACACATTAATTTATCACTGCAAAATAATTATGTTTGATTTACATTTATGCAACCGCTAAATTTTGCAAAACCCTTACAACTTTTGCTTCATGGTTCAACTGCTAAGAGCAATGTACCAGTATCATAGAGACCACTGGAAAAATCATTTTGAAAACATTTAGGTTAATGATGGACTGATAAGCTATGGAGTTAAAGCTACAAAGAGTTGTTGCTATTTATTTTGACAATTAAGTATTCATCATTGACACACTGACTTGATGTCAGTAATAATACTTACGAGCTACAGAGTCATTATAAGAAGCTTTTGCAAATTTCGTACTGAATTTTTCCTGCAACAAAATCCTGTAAAGGCAGAATTGAAACAAGTTGTTAAAATTGGTTGTTCAGATACAGGTACAAATACAAGCTTTGGTCCGTCTTCAAATTGTTATCTAACCAAAAATTATAAGACCAAATTTGCACTCTGATTATGATTGACTTTGTACTGCGGTTATTGAGAAACAACATTTAATTGACTGATCTATGTGGTTATATTGCAATTTGAACAATTGCCAAAAGAGATATGTGATAAAATCAGGCCTCAGCTGGAGTTGTGGTACCAATGCACGGCATTAACCAACTGTGCTATGCTGTAAGGAGCAGGTCAATTTTAGTGGGTTCATCAGATACCACTTCTGTAACTGTGATTGAATTTTGAGCACATTAAGATTACTGGATACCTTCAGGGTTTGCATCAAAACAATACAGTACATCTGTTTTAGACCATAGATACCTAAACCCATATATCAAGTTAAAGCTTATAGAGCTGGCTTTCAAACTATACTATGCCTATGCTTCCGGTTTATTTTCCTTGTTTAGACTTAGCCACCAGGCCTTAAATTGTGTGGCAGAGGAGGAAAGGCAGAATTATCTTGTTAGAAGGGTCAAAGGTGGGCAGCATGACTTCCTATGGGTCCAATACCAGGGCCAGTAGAAGCTCATAGTGATTGGGGGAATGGGCAGAGAAAATTTATTGAACACTGAAGGTACGAGCCATTAGGAGTGCAGGTCCATGCAAATTTCAACAAACTATATTCCTGTTAAAAGCCAATTATGAATATTGTGAGAGTAGTTTCAATGGTTCATGTTTTATTTTTTTGGGGCACGATTGTTTAATAGAAGCCTTAGGAGGAAAAATTGGAAAGTACGGCATGCTGAAAAAAATAGTTCTAAAAATGTGGAGGGGGGGGGGGCTGGCACCCTCCCTGCCCCCTCTATTTTGCCAGCCTTGAATACAAGATGGTAGAAATTCTTTTAAGGGATTTAAGACCTACGGGCTTTTCAAAGGGTGTAAAGAGCGTTAACTTTTTCAGAGGTAGGCACAAAGACTATTTGGATGGTCCTACTCGGGGGGGGGAGGTGTTGTCTATCAAATGCAAGAGCGCAATGCTTTATCCAAACACAACGTGACTTACAGCGAACTTTGTGATGAAGTTACCCTTAGTAATCTAACTTGAACTCCTGAAACTGTTGCTGTAAAAAAAATAAAACCAAATAAGATCGAACCGCGAACAAAAATAACGATACCGAAACTGCATTCCTTCAAATTGAAACACGTGCAAGAATAAGTTTACCTCCACAACCGGTAGAACGTCCATTTGTCGGCTTCACAAGGTTCTTCTAGAATTAAATCGAGCGTTTAAGATAAACTGAAATAAACATTTTTAATTTTTTTTAAAAGAAAACTTACCATCAATTGTTTTGCAAAACTAATTCTCGAAATACTTCGAGTACAACGACAAACATTATTCACAAACATGGCTGACCCTGAACTGCGCATGCGCTTTAAATTGGCCAGAATTGCAAAGTCTCCCGGGAAGTGTCTCTTTTACAATCATCATGGCGACTCAAATTAGCAAGAAGAGGAAGGTATAGAATTGCAATTTTTTGTCGTAACACCATTCGAATTTTCCTCATATAACTAATAAAAAATAATGCATATTAAGTGTATTTTCGAAATGTATTATATTTAATTTTTGATGGTGTGGTTAATAATGTGATTTTAGACGGATTACTAACATTAACGTTCGTTCTTAAGAGTCCAAGATAGATAATAATTTTATTTTAACACGATAAATTGATCAGCAGAGCTGGTGGGGTCGTCAAAAGATGGAAGGTGCACAGCTTCTTATTCCAAGTCTGTTTATGCTTAACTAAAAATGAAATTTTAAAAGCTAATAAAAGAGTAAAAGCTATTTTTCATTTTGATTTTAATGTTTTATTTTAAGGACAGAAAACATATAAAACCATAGAAATTAAATTTACGACCCGTTGTCCGATGTATTTCACCTGCTTGAAGTATATTAGTGATCGACAATATTTATGTTTGAATTTTTTAAGTTTATTTCAAATTAGAGGTCAGAAGTCACTTATCATTTGTGCTTTCAAAAATATTTTCAGTTCGTCGCTGATGGAGTTTTCAAAGCAGAACTAAACGAGTTTCTTACTCGTGAATTAGCCGAAGATGGGTACAGTGGTGTTGAGGTTCGAGTGACTCCAATAAGAACTGAAATTATTATCTTAGCTACAAGAACACAGAATGTTCTTGGAGAGAAGGGTCGCCGTATCCGCGAACTGACTTCTGTTGTGCAGAAGAGATTTGGCTTTCCAGAAGGCACTGTAGAGGTAAGTCATTTCAAGTCAAGTCAAGTTTATTTAAACTCACACAAGATATTCAGCTAAAATCTGATATTCAGCTGTGTGTAATGTGATATTCAGTTGTGTGTATGTCGTATTCAACTGTGTGTATGTGTCATTGTTTGTGTTGAGAAATGTTATCTACTGATATATTGAGCTCTGTTTCAAGGTTAAAGATACAGTTTCCTTTTGCTTTCCAGGTGTAAAATAAATGTCAGTTACCGTTATTTCTCTATTAAGCCCCCCTTCTCTATTAAGCCCCCTCCATCTCAACTAGAAATAAATAAGTCCCCCGAGGGGCTTAATAGAATACAACTAAATATATATTTTGCTCAATGAAGTAATATTTTTTAAGATTTATTTTAGAAGACAGTTTGGTTTAGTATGTGTTGGAAACTGCCACATGGTTCTTTCAATGGTTAGTTAATTAACCTTCATCAGGTCCTGGATTTTTTAAAATATTAACCTGGAAAGTCCTGGAAAAGTCCTGGAATTTTAATTGTGCATTAGTGTACTAACCCTGACTTAAGACCGAAGGTATTGTTGACTATGTACTTGTTAACATAAGTTTCTGGTTGTTTTACAGTTATATGCTGAAAAAGTTGCCACTCGAGGGTTGTGTGCCATTGCTCAGTGTGAATCCCTGAGGTACAAGCTTATTGGTGGACTGGCTGTACGAAGGTATTTATTGTTGTATTTATTAAGTTGATTAGTCTTCTGAATGGTGTTATTCAGTAAGCTAGATTTTTGTATCTTGTTTATATTGAGTAACATTGCTCAATATATGGCTTGCCTTTTAATAGAATTGATGATATTTAAAGATTTGTTAACCCCATATAAAAAAAAACTAAAAATAAATACAATCTTCTTTTTTCTATTCTTTGTCCATTTGTGTCCCATTTTACTTATTTTAGCTTATGTGGCTTTTCATCGTAATGGCAAAATTATTTTAAACCTTGAGTATATCTTTATATTTAGCAGCATCTTTTAGGTGTCTGATTATGTCAGAGTTGTGGGTAACAAAACAATCACAGTATTTTTCCCTGATTAGTAAATTTGTACAGAAAACTTGATGCATGGTTGATCAAATCATTTTGTTGAAAGTTGCTGTTTGTTAGCCATATGGTTGCTTAAAGCTAAATCCTTATACGAGCCTAGTGGCCCATGGGGCCGGCGCTTATCTCCGGTTTCTGTAGTGTTAAACAGATGAGAGTCATTGACTCCCCCTGGACAGGACACTAATTCATCGCAGGTTAGCTCCCAGCCAAAGCTGGTACTCATTTACCGACCTCATCAGGATGGAAAGCTGAGTAAGCTTTGGCGGAAAAGAAGGTCACACAAATGTTCAATTTTCAGTACAGCCGAGGAATCGAACCTGGTACCTTGTGGTTGGAAGGCATAGATCTTACCAACTGTGCCAACCACGCCACCACATTTATATGGTTGGGTTAGTTAAAAAGTACTGTTTTTTTTCAAATTGTTATTCAGGGCCTGTTATGGTGTACTAAGGTTCATAATGGAAAGTGGAGCCAAAGGTTGTGAAGTAGTCGTGTCTGGAAAACTGCGAGGTCAGCGTGCCAAATCAATGAAGTTTGTTGATGGTCTTATGATTCACAGTGGTCATCCCACGACACATTATGTTGACACAGCCATAAGGCATGTTTACCTCAGGCAAGGTAAGTTTGGTAACTTTGTTGACCTTGAGAAATGATCTAGTTTTTAACCTTACGAGCAACCATTTTTAAATGGAAAAGGTTTTGATACTTTTTGTTATCTATCAATCATATATAGTCAGTCTCTTTTTTGAAGGGTTACCAATTTTTGGCCATCACTGTTCTCCGTTTTTAGGCCAACGGAAATTGATTATTAGGTTCTCGTCTGCGCCCGCATGGATTTTGAGCCCCGCGTCAAAAAAGTTCGTCTTTC
>JAOEHV020065439.1:0-13526 GCA_025447995.2 Isaurus tuberculatus
CTATTTGACCAAATTCAAAAATTTTTTCGCAGAAGTACTTAAAATTATATGTTAAATGATTTGAGCCAAAAAAATTTATAGTCTTAGTAGCACTTTAAATTAGCTTGGTGCAATTTTTTGTTCAGTGAAGGCTTAATCCAATCTAATGTTTTACCATCATAGATGAAGCAAGCACCAAATTCAACTTTAAGATTAAAGAAGTCTTACATAAGCATTTGCTCAAACAACAATTTTACCACGCAAATTGAAAAATCTGTTATTAATCTTTTGTTATTGAAGTTTGCTTCGTATACTTACGCTAGTTGCAATTTCCTTTCGTCTTATGTGTCTTTTGTGTCATGGAAGAATACTAACGGTGAGTATTTTGTTTTTGTTATAGATGAAGCGATGTCTGGGGTACAACAAGGTGAAACTCCAATTTTTGATTTTTCTGAGGTGAAGGTGAATGTAGGTGTTGAAATGGAAGGCTATGTCAGCTACACAAAAAGTAGTCAAGATTTCTTCATTCAGCTTTCTGACTCTTTCTCCCGTCTTTGTGAAATGATGGATAATATAGAGGCGGTGTACAGTGGTGGTGATATGGGTGGTCTGCCTGTGGACAGCATTAAACCAGGCTCATCCTGCGTTGCTAGGTTTGCTGGTGATGGTGGATGGTACAGGGGTATGGTGAAAAGAGTTATATCTGATACGGAAGTAGAAATAAAGTTTGTTGATTACGGTAATAGTGACGCAGTGCAAGTCAACGATGTAAAACCACTCATGGCCAAGTTTGCTGATTTTCCAAAACAAGCAATCCATTGCAAACTGAATGCAGCAAAGTCAGTGTCTAGTAGTAATGCAGATGACTTATTCAAAAATTCAGTCGAGGAAAAAGCTCTCACAGTTTTGTTTACAGCATGTGACAACGACGTTTGGCGCGTTACTCTGAGAGATGGGGATGTTAATATCTCAGACCTGCTGTGTGGTGATACCGCCGTAGAAAAAACATCGTCATCAGATTCCCTTCAGGTTAACGAATTTTGTACTATGAATATTGTTGAAGAACAGAAAGAAAAGGTTTACATTGCGCATGTCGAAAATCCAGGAGAGTTTTATGTTCAGCTTGTTTCTTCAGCGGAAACCATTGACAATCTTTCAGCAGCATTGGGAAAGGAATACACTGCAATATCAGCTAATGAATATCTCTTGAAGAGATTTGAAGTAGGTATGCCATGCTGCGTGCAGTATTCAATGGACGGCCAGTGGTACAGAGCAGTTATCAAGGAACTGTTGGTTGGAAAAACAGAAGCAGTCGTCCGGTTCATTGATTTTGGTAACAGTGAAACAGTGAAAACTGATCAAATAAAGGAAGTTAAGAAAGAATACATGTCACTTCCAAAACAAGCGGTTCATTGTTCCCTTGGTGATTCAAAAGAGGTCTGGAGTAGCACGGCGAAGGCATTATTTGAAGAGATAGCCAATAGCGAGGAAGAATTTGTTGCTTACTTTGAAACACAAATTGGTAACAGGTGGATTGTGGCTCTTGAAAGAAATAACGTTTCTGTCGTTGACATGCTGAAACCCAAAGACGTTGATCTGAGTAAGCCCCCGAAAGAAACATTAAAACTTATTCATCCTCAGCTTACCATTGGTCAACCAATGGAGGTGTACATAAGTCACATTAATAACCCTCACGATTTCTATGTTCAGATTTCGGAAACAGCAGAACTTCTTGATGAAATAACAAACAAGATTGAAGAACTTTACCCCAGTCTTGGACCTGAGGAACTACTGCTTGAAAATTGTGATGTTGGTTCGATTTGCTGTGTAAAATTCTCTGAAGACAATTGCTTTTATCGAGCGGTGGTTAGAAAGTTAATACAAGATTCAGAAGTCGAGGTAGAGTTCATTGACTATGGCGATTCTGACACAGTTCCGTTGATCTCTGTGAAGAAACTCAATGCAGACATTGCAAAGCTCCCTTGTCAAGCAGTAAGGTGTGGACTAATAGATATAAAGAAAGACTGCACAGAAAAAGAAACTTCTGTGATTGAGGCACTTCTTGATAAGCCTCTTCAAGCAACATTTGTTAAGCAAGAAGACTTCAAGTGGATGTTGCTTCTGGAAGACGAGGGAAGGTGTATTAACAAGGTCGAAGAGCTGATTCAGAAAACTCCTTCAGAAACTAGCAAAAGCAGAGATCTTCCAGTGGTCGACGAAATTACGGAGTTTCAATCAATTCATGCCCAAGAGGGACAGAGCTCCGAGGTATATCTAGTTCACACTAATGATCCAAGCAGTTTTTACATTCAGTTTTCGGAATCCACAACTGATATTGATACCATTATGGCAGAGATTGAAGGGATATACCCAAACTTGGGACCAATGGAGGAATCTTGTGATGATTTTACTGTCAATTCGCTGTGCTGTGCCAAATTTGAAGAAGACGAACAGTGGTACCGGGCAATAGTAAAAAACATTCCATCTGATTCCGTTGTGGAAGTGGAGTTTGTTGACTATGGAAATACGCATTTAGTAGCATTGTCATCACTGAAACGCTTGAAACAAGAGCTGAGGAAACTGCCGCGACAAGCGGTGCATTGTGGGATGGCTAATTTTGAGAAAAATGAATGGACTGAGGATGATATTACTTTGTTTATTAACGCTCTTAGTGATAAACCAATCACTGCATCCTTTGTGGGCCAGGAAGACGGCAAGTGGCTTGTGCAGTTGTCATGTGAGGGAGAATGCATTAACAATATCAACCAGTTTAGAATAGATCAGGGTATTGGTAATCTTGAATATGGAGGTGTAAACGTGGAGAAACAAAGTTTTGTGGAAGATTCTTTTTCAGAACCAGTTTTGAAAGCCCGAGAGCCAGTATACCTGTTGTCAACAGAATCAGATGATGAATTGTGGTTACAGCTTTCCATCACAGAAAAAGAATTGGAAACACTTATGATTAACATTGCTGACTGTCAGCAGCTTCAGAAACTTGAGTTTACACAATTGAAGGAAGGAATTCCATGTCTTGGGTTGTTCACAGAAGATGACAAATGGTACAGAGCTTGTGTAATTGAGTTTAATAATGAAAATGTCCATGTTCGATATGTTGACTATGGGAACTCAGAATGGGTTCCACTTGAAAGATTAAGAGTAATTCAAAGTGAGTTTTTGAAATTACCTGTGCAAGCGTTTCGATGCAAACTCCAAGGTGTAAAGATGCTGAATGGAGATCACCTGTTTGAACTTTGTGATCATAAGCTACTTGAAGTTGAAGTGATCTCAAAAGAACTTAATGGATGCTATGTTCTTAAACTGTTTGATCCAGAAAGTGATAAAAGTATCAATGATTTGCTTACAGCTACCAACTTAACACCTTCAGCATCTGTGATTGGTTCTCCTTTAGCAACAGATAGTGACGAAAAATCTTTCATTAAAAAAGATTTGAAAGTTGGTGATGAGCTAAGTATGTTTGTCACTGTCGTTGATTCTCCAAGCAGTTTTTGGTGTCAACGTAGTAGTGAAGAGAATGAACTTGAAACGTTGATGGGTCAGATTGACGACTTTTACTCCAAACTTCAAGAAGGAGATTATCAATCAGATACTCTTACGCCTGGCTCTTTGTGTTGCGCTCAGTATACAGCTGATGATGTGTGGTACAGAGCTGTTGTCCAAGAAGTGGGCGATGATGACAATTTCTCCGTACATTTTGTTGACTATGGGAACGATGAATGCCTTCCCAAAACTAGAGTTAGGAAGCTACTTGAAAAGTTCCAGACGCTCCCAATTCAAGCTGTCAAATGTTCTCTCTTTGGTGTGGAGCCTGTAAACGGTGATTGCTGGGGCGATGATGCAAATGAGAAGTTTCATGTTTTATGCAGTGACAAGGCACTTTTATGCAGGATCATCCAAACTAACGGTTCTGTTTTTGAAGTTGAGCTAACAGACAAGGAAGATTCAGCCGAACCATCAATAAACTTGCAGCTGATTACTTCAGAATTAGCCAGAAAAGAGAGCAAAGGTGACAAAGATGAAGTCAGTGTGACTAAAACAGATCTTACTCCGAACTTGGTCTACAAGCTTTTAGAGTTGTCTGTTGGATCTAAAGTTAAAGTTACAGTTACAAGCATTGTTAATCAGGGAGAGTTTTGGTGTCAAGTGACAGAGAGCAATGATGATCTGTTTGCATTGATGGAAGAACTAAAAATGTACTATACATCATCTGGGTCAGACTTGACTGGACCAACTGTCGGGTTAATTTGCTGTGCAAAATTTCATGAAGACACTCAATGGTACCGAGCAGTCATCACTGATGTTGGTGCTGAAGTTGAGGTGCGTTATGTCGACTATGGAAATTCTGCAAGGCTACCTCTGTCTGACATCAAGTTTATAGAAGAGCAGTTCTTAGCTCTACCTGTACAAGCAGTTCAGTGCTCTCTCCATGGTGCTTGCCCTAATGCAGATGGTAGCTGGCCACCTGATAGAACTGAGTACTTTCAAGGATTGGTTCTTGACCAGGAAATGGACCTTACCGTTACTGCAGTTGAGATTGGAAAGTATGTGGTTACACTGACTTCATCAAGTGGTATTGATTTGGGAACTGCCATGTCTGGTGAAGTACCAACAGGCATGCCTTTTGAGAAGCTTGGTGAAAGTGACAAGGCCGTAGATGAGCAGGTAACTGCAGAGAACATTGATAAACAGGAGCCCACTGACACGAAACCTGCAGCTGACGTTCAAAAGGAAGAATTGGGAATGGAGACCGTTGAAGACTCAGTGGAAGAATTTCAAACGGTAAGAGCCTGTAGTTTAACCAGATTTATTACCAAATTAGAGGGACTCGTTTCACTAGTCCTCTTGCGAAAAAGGTGATTTTTTCCCCAGATAAACAGGTTTACAACAATGAAATAATGTTGATAATAAATTATCATCGCCGTAAAGATGAAGAAGCTGACGTTTCGAGCGTGAGCCCTTCGTCAACTCCGCAACGGCGATGATAATTTATTATCAACATTATTTCATAGTTTATATCTACTCGCCGACGCATTTAATAGTTTTTTTAAAAACTATTTACTTAAGTTGGGTTTACAACAAGTTTTTCTGAATTATATTAATGTAATATTGTCTTACTATTTGACAGACTTATACTAAATTAATTTACCTGCCTTTTACAAAAACAAACAGGTTTAGAAATACTTTTATAATGCACTATGCAGATAAAGAACAACTGTAAGTTGAATTTTATTATTAGATTAGTGTTGAGGTATTTATTATAATATAATTAGGAATTATATATGTTTGAATTTTCTGTCACATGTATATATCACAAGTAATTCAGTGTATAGCTGCTAGTTGTGCTTTTAAATAAACGATTGTTATTGTTGTTGTTATTATTATTATTATTATTATTATTATTATTATTATTATTATTATTATTATTATTATTATTATTATGTGTAATTGCTCGGCGATAGCAAAGGTTGTGAATACCCTAAAGCCCTGAAAAGTCCCAGATCCTTGATTACAAGTTTATATCGAACTCGACATATTAATTAAAATATTTTCAATATTCCCCCCATCAAATAGAAAAACACTTTTGGTCCATAAACAGTGTCTATGGATACAAAATAGTAGAATCGAACAATAACAAATATTGAAGAAAGCAAAGTTCATGGTTGATAATAGATATTTATGATAGAAAGTTGATTGTAGTTTGAAGTTCCCAGTTTCGAAATTGGTTTGGTTTTCATTATAAGTGAAGCAATATTTTCCTTATCCCATAGACTGAAGTAGGGCCTGATTTGTCTGATGGTAGTTTTATGGTGGAGGATCAGTCGGAACTGACGGGTATTATGGAAACTGCTCCAACTGAAGAAGTAGAAAGTTCAGAATCTGAGGAGTTTGTTGAAGCAAGGCAGGATTCCCCAGAAGAAATTGCAGGTAGGAAAATTGATTGAGTATTCTTAATATTTTGTTTTGATAATATTCAGGAGGACACTAATTGCATCACGGGCAAATTGGGCCTGTGAAGCTTTTCAGTTTTCAAATTATGTATATCAAAGATTAGATCATCGGTTACTTTGCTTTGCCTTTTCTTATTTTTCTTCTATAGAGAAAAGAAAAGAATTTGGACGGATCTGGTTGACATTTATTCGAGCATGTGTTAACATTCAATTCCATTAGGTGTCAAACGTTATTTAACGTCCCTCCAGTGCTGTTACAAAGCAGTGTTCTAGCCAGCTTTAAAAAATAACAGGCAACGAAAAAGGAGGCGATTTTGGGTGAGGGATAATTTTCGAAAGAGGGAAGCACAAGTTGATTTTTTCAATCTTGTAAAAGGGTCGCGCTTATCTGATCATGAATAATTAATTCAGGTAATTTTACGGTACCTCTAAGAATTGTAAATGTGAGGTTTTCACAATTTTTACTCAAATATTGTTCAAGAAAGCTGCTTTTAAAATTAAATTTTACTGAGTGAGACCAATTTTTCACTTCTTTCCGGGGATTCCATATATAGAAAAGCCTTCAGTTTGATTCATTTGTGCTTTTTTATCCATGTTTATAAAACATTAAGCATAACAGTTTGACAACTTATACTTTTATCTATGCCATGTTGGAAATTTAAAGAATATAAACTCCTATAATTCTTCTGAATTTCTGAAAATCGGATGTTTTTGTAAATCCTGAAAATATGTTGTTATTCCTTGCGTTTATGTTGTTTTTTTTTACGATGAACGGAAGCACAAACGGAAGAAATGTTTTATCGTTACGTTTGTTCGTCCATTGTTATGTTTGCGCTAGGCTGGTTTTTCACGGAGACAAAACTGATATAAAAGCTCTTCTTCTTGAGCTTCCGTCATTTACGTCTCTCATGAAAACCGAGCTTAAGTCCTTTGCCAAAGCTATTAACACCCAAAACGTTAGCTTCCTATTTTACTTACGGCGATGATTAAACTTTTTAACTTAGAATTATACAAGTTATAGTCTCTCTGACGAAGGACTAATGCTCGAGACGTCAGCCGGCTTCCTACTCTACTTAAGACGATGATTAAACATTTCAACTTAGAGCTGTTTAACTTACACTCCCTCTGACGAAAATCTAACGCTGGAAATGTTAACTTCAAATTCTACTTACGGCGATGATTAAACATTTCAACGTAGAATTTAGAATTCTTCTACCTTCTCGCCGACGTACTTTAGTAGTGTTTTCAAACAAACGTTGTCTCAAGTTGCTGGAGTAATTGTTGTTTGTGTGTCATTTAATGTAACAGGAATTACCGCTCCTACAGAAGAGGCCTCAGAACACGCTAGCCCAAATGAGTCTACAAATGTTGAAGAACAAGACGAAAGTGGGGTAAGTTTAAGAAGTGGAGAAGAATATGACCCCCCGCCCAGCCCAGTGGTTGATATACAGCCAGGGGGAGATGTCAAGTTTGTCAAAGGAAACAAAGATGACGATGAGCAAACAAAAGTTGGTGATAATCAACAGTAGATAGATAGTTAGATTTTTCATAAATGAGTTCCAATTTCCTACTTTTTCTATGATTTAGTGCATGGTTTGATATTTTTACTGGCAATCATAATTGCAAAGTGTGTGTCAAAGATCAATTTGACATAATTTTTGTAAAAAACTATAGATAGTTTATTTTTTTTGAAATATTATTACTAACACGTGTTAGTTTTTTAGTTAGGTTCATATTAAGCTGCAACTGATTTAGAAAAACGGCGACTCGTTATTTGTGTGTTTGAAAAGGTAGCATGTTTTGTTGGATATTTTTCTCTGTCTCGGGAAAAGCAAACGAAAATTTTAAAAGCAGAGTTTTCTATTAGAGAGTGTTACGAGAAAGAAACATTTGTTCATTCATCATGGTGCCTCTTTTGCTGAATCTAAATACTTTGATGATGCTGGCATCTTTAGCTTAAACAACGCAAAATACCTGTATGGTAATTAAGATTAATTCTCAGTTTCTTATAATATGTTTGTGATAGACTGTTTGATTTATGATAGGCATAAAGGATTGTTTTAAAGTACAAACCAAACATAAAGCTCAAGAAATGATATAACTCTTACGTAAACTAGGCTTTAAGCTTTAATTTTTTGCAAGTTTGAAAAATTACTAATACGTAACGTTAGTTTTGGAGTAAAATGGAAATGTAACAGAGAGGCTAACTAAAAATAGTAAGAGTTAAAGGTAGATAGGTAGGAGGCTTCAACCCAGTGTGAAAACAAATTGAAAAAATTAATAAAATAATCACAACGTAAACATTTAACTGATAACTGCTTCAGTTATTAAGTTATCTCATCTTTTCTTCCTGCTTTTTGTGGCTATCTTTTTAGTTGCTTAAAAGCTGCTTAAAAGTGCTTGCCTGCAAATATTGTATCAGTTTCGTTTATTTACCCTTTTTCTTTATTAATAATTTCTTACTACTGCTGCCGTAAATGTTTATATACTATTCCTATTGCAACGTGTTTATTTTTAGTGTACGCCTTTCGCTTGCATAATGGCACGTAATTGATATTCCGCAGCTGCTCTGTACATATTTTCAGGGTTTTCTTTTCCAACAGCTTTAAACTTTTATTTTGCTTAATAGAGCTTTAATTTCGCCTCATTTCTGCTACTGTGTTTAACCTGTTTTTGTAATCTCCGAATTAAGGGCAACTAAAAGTAAGTTATTATCCATAGACAGACAATAAAACATTATTTAAATTTGAAATCTGTTCCTAACACCATTAGTCATTGTTTTTTGTAGTTAAACGATTGAGGGTATTAAGTTTTTCGTGGGTAATATGAATTAAAATGAAGTAAGTTTTGTTATTAAGGCGTTCTTTTTTTAGTTCGGCTTCTGAGAATATAATTTCAGATTTAGATCTCTTAATTGATAGCCGTTATTTTAATATCACTGACATGCAAAATGGAGAAAATATATTTCTGTCATCCTGTTGAACGGATGACGTAGTTTCAATGTTCATTTCCGGACGTACGGGCTGTCTTATATTTTATTTTTTTTATATTTGTGATCGTAAAAAAAAAATGTGGACGTCTAAAGCTATTTGAAAGTTTGGACGGATGGTTAATTTTCGTGCAATTTATCATTTGTAGTTCCCTATCTTTCCAAACGTTTCCTGTGTTTTCGGCAAGCAAACATTGTTCTATGCCACAAACGCCGTGTTCTTTCATACACGTTCTCCACATATTCACTGTTTGAGATGCAGTACTGCGATGCAGAGTTTTTCCATTTGTCGGTTATCGGTTATATCTGCAGAATAAATTTATCTGTTTCGGCGGTGCTTCACCTTTGAAAGACAAACATAACATTTGCTTTATTTGTAGGTTACTAGTCCTTAGATTTAGAAATATAGGTTAAAGGTTCGGTCCTGTTAAATTAAAGCGAGGCATTTTACTGATCTTCAAATGAAAAAGAAATAATTTAATCCCCTCTTTGAAGTTTCCATAAAAGGCCTCGTTCAGTATTACAAACGAGAGCAAAAAATTGCTACTAACATGACTGTAAATATGATCTTAAAACAATTTCCTCTCGTTTTGACGGATGACGGATGACTTCGTGCATGCACTTTAACGTTTGTAGTTCCATCCTTACATCCTTACAAACGTTTCTCGTGTTTTCGGTAAAGAAATATCGTTCTATAGGCCACAAATGTCAGGTTCTTTCTTACACATTCTCCACATATTCACTGTTCGTTAAAAGGTAAGGTGCGTCTGTTTTTTGAAAAATCTGTCCAGGAATCATTTCTTTGAAAGACCTGTATGCCTTTATTATTTTTATTTCCATTGTGACATCTTAAAATTTATGATATAATATAGAATTAAACAGGCTTTATACTAAAACGTGTTTTGAACCTGTTTTAGTATGATATATCTTTAAATGTTAACAATTTCATAAAGTACAAACGAGGCGTTAAACAATAACTATATCTCCCTTTGGTTTCACAAAAACTTTGTGTCAAGGTTTACAACTTATGACCAAGTACTATCTAATGAAGCTCTCAGAAACGTGGTGTTGTACGTGTGAGTGCTTGTGTTTGTATCGTTGTTTACCAATGATAGTCAATTGTTTATTTCTTAAACGTCAGCCATAGTGGGTTTTCAGAAGTCGATTCCCAATGTGGCGGTCAGATGAAATTGTATTTTGACTACAACGCATGCTCTAACTTGAATAACGTTTGGGATATGAGTTTTGCGTTAATTGCTCGAAGTTCTCTCGTTGCCCCGGAGCAAACCTCCCTCGTCTGGGATTTCATGGGAAAAAATTGTTGCGCAACAAAATTTTTACTCCCGGGTTTTGCTCCATTGAATCAAATTGGTTAGATATGAGGGAGGTACCAGGAGGAAATCTGTTGCCGGAGCGTGTTGCAGGAGCAAGCTCCTTCGTGTGTTTCGGCCTTTAGAGTTCGGGGTTTAACATTTCTTTGAGTGTAAATTAGGGTTATATTTGTTAATGTTTGACTAATCAAGTTAGAGCATGCGCATTAGTCAGTATACAATCTCAACACGATGATAATCTCAGACAACTACACCGGGTTTTCCTGAGGAAGAGAAAGTTTTTAGAGCAGGATCTCATCCTTTCTTGTATTCTTTTAATTCTTCTCCTATCGACATAATCTGATTTAAACTTTTCAACTCTTTGTTTGAAAAGGATGAATGTTTTACAATTTTTTGAGTGGTCGACTCCTATTTCAATGCTTCAGAATGCCGAGAGTAAACCCTTGCGTCATTTTCAAGTTTTCCAAAGGTTTTCGTTAAGCTTGTGAGCTTAATCAAGGTTTTTGTAATAAACAATCAAACGTTGCTCCATATGCAAGATGTGTTACACTGACGTTTGTCTGCCACTTATAGATAAATATCAGGGCAGAAGATTTAGAACAAGGCACGAAGATAGATTTAGGGGGAAGTCAAAGTGAAAAGTGTGACGATGACGAAAAGTTTCTTGATGAGGTTGGTCAACTGGTCCAGAAAGATGGAAAAAGTTCTATACAAGATGAGCCAGCTGTTTTAGATGAAGGTAATAGTGTTCTACATTGTGTTACTTTTCCTACATGCTTACATAAATGTTATTGCTTTGTTTAGTAATATGGAGTGCTGCTCGCCGTAATGTACTGGGTGACAATCTTTCTAAACAAGCAGTGAAATTGTGAAAATGAAGGCTGATAAAAGTTCACTCCTAAATAGGATTTGGATACCCTACGACACCAATGCAGCTCTCTTTTCAACTGAGCTATAAAGCCGCATCAATTGTTAGCAATTTTGAAAGATAATGCTTAGCCATGAGTGTTTTTGCTGTATTTTTCTGGTGTGAACTACAACTTCTGTTTTGAAAAAGGTGGGAAAATGTTTTAACAATAACTACTATTCTTGGTTTTCACGTGACGTCCTAGCGGCCATGTTGGTGTATCCTCGACAAAAGAATTTCGATGAGTTCTTCTGTTCGGGACCCCAACATGGCCGCCCTGTCTATTGTCAATTGTGTCTCTTGGGACTGTGTGAAAACGATGGATTGAGAGAAAGAAGAATAACGGGTGGCTGGCAAAACAACTTGATTCTATTTCAAATTAATTTAGCTGAGTATTTTAGTTTATGTCCAACATTTTTGCTTTACGTACATAAAGAGATGAATTCCTTATTACTTAAGGACAAAATGGCCATAATATTTTTTTTAGGGAACAAAGATGATTTCTTTTGGACAGTGGCAGTCATGCAGTAAAGGCCTTAGGGTTTGCAAAGCTAAACATTCCACATGTAAATTGCACGTTTTTCCATTTGTCCCCTTTTCTTTTTACCTTCAGCTTGTTATTAAATGAAGTTACTTTTTACCATTAATGTCTCCACACAAAGGTTTTTCCACAATTCTCCACCTTGGCTTGAACGAACGCGAAAGATTTAGTGTTAACTGAATCATTAACCGGTTCAGAAAGATAACTTATCTATGTCATAACGGTCTGCCGCATTTTAGCATTCTACATCAACTAAAAACAGGTATTTTTTTGTTTCTGTTTTAAGTTGATGTTGAAGAAGTGGACAGTTCAGAAAACGGTGTTTTGTCTGACGATGCTTTGGAGACACTAAACAGGGAGCTAGAGAATGAATCAAGTTTTATTGCATCTTTAAAGAGAGAAGAGATTTGTGAAGATGTACTTGAGAAAGGCGATAATGGAGAGGGTAATGAACGAGCTGCGTCTGAAGAAGTCAGTAACAATTACACTGAACAGTCAAGTTGGAAAGAAGGCATGGACAAAAGCATAAAAATAGAAAGACGTGAACCTGAGGACACAGAGGAAGAAGAATCAATGCGAACCATTAGCCCACAAGGGTCTGAAAATATTTCAAAAGATCTCATCCGTGAAGAGGGAGAAGTTGTAGATGAGAAAAAGGGTGACTCAGTGGTATCTCAAAGTACAGCCGATTGTAGTGGGTCTGAAATTCAGACTGAGGATCGTAGAAGTAAAGAAAATGAAGAAAAATATCCAAGCAGTGCTGAAGGACGCAAAAGTGACGAAACAGCAGAGGTAGAGTTTTCGGGAGAGGATGACTGCACAAAATCTGAAGTAGAAGTTGCTGCAAATATAAGTAACGAGGAGCAACCAGATAGAACTGTTGATGACTCTATGGAGGCTGAAAGTGTAGCTGATTGCAATGGGTCTGAAATGCAGAATGAGGATAGTAGTAGTGGCGAAGTTAAAGGAAAACATCCAAGCAGTACTGAAGCACGCAAAAGTGACGAAACAGCAGAGGTAGAGTTTTCCGGAGAGGATGACTGCACAAAGTGCGAGGTAGAGGCTGCTGCAAGTATAAATAACGAGGAACAGCCAGATAGAACTGTAGATGAGTTTGCCAGAGAGCTAACGGTTACAGAAGATAATGAAACTAACAAGCTTTGCACAGCGAATGAGAACGATGTAACCCAGGTCTTAGCAGTTCAAGGTGAAACAATACAAGAGAGTGGCCGTAAGAGCCAAGCTGATGAGATGCTGAAGACCAGAAGTGACTCTAATGGAGACAAAGCTGTAGAAATTAATGTTCCAGCGGAAGAGTGTAAAGAAGTAGCATCAGTGGATGAAGAAGCAGCAAGCAAATCCAATGAAGATTCTTCAAAACTTGTTGAAGGTAAAGTACAAGAGTTAGAAAGGCCATTTGGAAGTACGTTCTCTGAAGCAGTTACTACTGAGCAGACAAAGTACACAGCCTCTGCTCTTGAGGAAGATAAAGAAACCCAATCAAGTTTTGTCATGGATGAAGAAGCTCAAGGCCCAGGAGAATCGCCTGTCGTTTGTGAGAGCAATTCAGTTGAATATGCAGCGGAATCTTCAATTCCAGAAGAGGAGAAATCTCTATCTAGTGTTAATGGACACGTGGATAGTGAAGAGAAAGAAGTGGTAAGTGATGTGCAATCAATTGTTGTCATGGACGAAGAAGCTCAAGGCCCAGGAGAATCGACCGTCGTTTGTGAGAACAATTCAGTTGAATATGCAGCAGAATCTTCAGTTCCAGAAGAGGAGAAACCTCCATCTATTGTTAATGGACACGTAG
>JAOEHV020065550.1:0-16556 GCA_025447995.2 Isaurus tuberculatus
GGGACACTAATCCATCGCAGGTTAGCTACCAGCAAATGCCGGTACTCATTTACCTACCCCGGAAGGATGGAAAGCTGAGTTGGCTTAAGCGGAAAAGAAGGTCACACAAATATTCGAAAATCTCGGCAAACTGCAGGGATCGGACTGGGGATCTTGTGCTTAGAAAGCAGAGATCTTACCAACTGCGCCAACCACGTCCGCCCTATGGCTGTTTGGTAAAATCTCCGCCTGCCAACCAGCAGTTCCCCGGTGCTTCTAATTAGATCATTGTCATTGATTCAGGTGACATCCTTGATCGATAAACCAATTATACTGGTTCTTGATAATTGTTTTTTCTGTCTGTCTATGTTCATGTAAAAAAATCCCAGTCGATGCTGTCATATGTGTTTCCGGTAATATCCTTGTAGATTAGGTCTGTCAACTGGCTGATTTTATTTACACAGTTTTGTTAAATTGTTGTAAAATTTAGAGAAAATGTTTGTAAATTATTCACATAGAGAAGATGAATTATTGGTTTCTTTTTTTGTCGGAAGATCTGTAACTGTGAATCTGTCTTGTTTCGTCCATCTAAACATCCAAAATTTAACTGAGAATTCATACCTTAACCCAAACCTACAACTGGCTGTTGCAAAGAGGCCTCAAGCCTAGAGAAGAAATAGCTGATCTCATTCTTACGCTCGCGGCGCTGCGGGGAAAGAGGGTTCTCCCAAATTCGTTAATCAGAGTACTGAATCAATTGAGACCTAAACAATGTTTATGTAATATTGCTATTAGTGATTATTGATTTAATTTTTTTAATCGTGTAAGGTTGACTTTCTGAAAGCTAGTGGTTCATCGCTTCACCTATACCATGTTACTATCATTTTTTACTTGATATTCCAATGATTTTTTAACGAGGATATATCTCTGTTCTTTCTTGTCAGTAAAAACAACCAACGGAAAAACATGTGTATTCCCCTTCAAATACCGCAGACGGATGTACAGTTCATGTACGCGCGTTAGAAGTAAGCGCTTTTGGTGTGCTACAACCTCAAATTATGATAAAGACCGTAAATGGGGATATTGCGTTGGTAAGTGAATAACTAAAACAAATATCCTTAAATAATAATGATAACTATTTACCAGGTTCAAAGGATGTCCGTTTTTAACGGCTCTGATTGGATTCCATAACGCAGAACCCCTGTTTTTCAAATTCACAATGATTTTATTGTTCTTTGAGCGTGGTACTGTCCCTTGCTATCTCTTTTAATTAAATGGGCAAAAGCTTCCACTCGAAGAGTAAAGTCATCAGCAAAGGAGATAGCATGGCTCGCTCTGTAGAGCGCATTGAATAAAAAGCTGGTGCACGGGCTTCAAATACCGCCCTGACCACAGAATGATTGTCTCCTTGCTGATCACTTTGTAAATAGCAAACTGTTTTTCCTCCCACCAGTTGGAATTCTTAACTTAACCTATGTTGCTTTTATTATTAATTTACAGTTACATACGAGTTTTTGAGTTATAATTTTGTGCACTTGTAATCGGTCCCGTGTACACAGCCGAGGTATCCATTGCCATGGAGTATACCCATTTTGTTTTTATTTCAGGATTTTGTCAGTTTTCGGTAAAACTCTTTTCTAATTTGTTTGTGTAAAACGTTTTTATAAGGTTAGTTAACCATAATTATCTGTTTTCTTTTCGTTTAGGAATCAAACGCATTCGACCTATCAGAGCACCAGGTAAGAGTTTTCTGCGTTGACACCGAACTATATATATTTTTTTGTTTTTGTTTTCGTCCAGTCATATTTTGCATTGATGAAACAGTAACTAGTTTTATTTTGAGAGAAAAATAACTTTTAAATAACGCGAGTTGTAAAAAAATGGTATCTGATAGCTTTTAATTAAAAGTGCGGTTGTTAGCGGAGCCTGTAAGATCTCTCTCTGCAGGAGGTGAGATCCTTGTTACAACCTCATTTCTCAAAGTTTCGACCATTTGTGTGATGTCAGTCTTCACAACAGCTTTCCATTTTTGATAGGGAGATAATTTGAATTTTAGTTTTTATAGGGAGCTAACCGCCAATGAATAAGTGTCTCTTCCAGGGGAGTCAACGACTCTCGATCGCTTAACTCCGAGAGAGATAACGAGAGATAAGCACTGGCGCCAATTAGAATAGAAGCTTGTAACAAAATTATGATATCCTTGTTTCAGAATTTGCCGAACATATACCATCATTGTTCAAGCAAAATTAGAAACTAATCGTGCGCCACACCGTTATTATAAACCGTATGCTCTTTGCTTACTGAACTTCGACTTTCAAGGTTTTGTTCAACGTTAAGTCTATCGATTGTAAAGAAAAGTAATTTATTTTTTAATTGACAATTATATTTGTGGCTTCCGACTTTAGCTCTGATAAGATTTGCAAATTGATTTTCAAACCAGTTATGAAGTGAAACCTCTAGCTGAATGGTTTTTCTTCCTCAAAAATACGATATAAAAATGCTAATTTTAATCTTGAATTAACAGTTGGTCGACGTGTTCGGATCAAAATTCGCAGTGAAGGCTGTAACGATAGAGGAAAGTTCGGAGTTTGTGGAAGAGCTTACATCTATGTAAACGGAAGGGACCTCTCGCTCCATCGCAGAGGACACAATGTTGTTGTTTTAGACGGATATACAGGTTGGTGCAGTATAAGCATTAGTTTATTATTGTTATTTATAGCATTTATTTTTTTTAATGTGTTGTTTTATAACTTATTTATCACACTTAACTTTGATGAGATTATCTAGGATTTGGTTATATAAGCTAAAAATGTGAGAGTTCTTTCCTATTAATTAGTCTCTTTAAAATAAAATAAACACAAACTGGAATTTTTCGAACAGAGTCATCGGATGATATTTGTACCTTGAAATATTTACTAGCCTTAAAAACCTTTTTTTCTTTATATTAAACTTTATCTTAGGCAATAGAGCTAGAGACAAGATCGGATGAAGAACATAGAGAAATGTAGGTTTGGACAAAGGAAACCCAATTTTTTAATGACTACTGTGGAAAAATGACCACAAGTTGTGTTTACTCCAAAAGCTTTTTTAGTAATCTTTTATACCCCAAAATGCTGCCATTCATTTGCTCAGACGTTTTGAAAGTGCTATTTTCAATGACCTATTGGTATCTATCTTAAAACAGGTGCATTTATGTTAAGAAGGTCTTTCGACACCCGTAGCAGCTGGAAGGCCGGAAATCAACTTGCACGATTTTTGAAAACTTTAAGTGGAAGGTATGCAAGCTCTTATAAAAATTTTCACTTGTTTTTAAAACGAAACTATTACCTGCGCATCTCTGTTACAAAAAAATGTTATAGTAAATGCAAACACGAAAAAACAGAAGCTGGCGTTAATTCGTTACACCTCAGGTTTGAAACGGCCCTTTAAGAGATAGTTTAGTTATGAATTTTGCTGTATTGAAGGAAATTATTTTATAAATATAGATTAGTAATCCAAGTGTTTGTTACAATTGACTTATAGTTATTAACCTTTTCTTTCCCAGTGCTTTTGTGAAAACTTTCATTTTTTTCCTTTGATTGCAACTGAACTGCTTTTTCGATTATACGGTAATAACCGTTTTCCTTATGATTAATTCCTTCTATTATGGTTTTTAGGAAAATTGTTCTTATTGCGGTTCAAGAGTCTGGTTCAAAGCTTGGTCGTGCAAGACTTTACGCCCTTAAGCAATTCAGTAGTCGTATTCGAGCAGTATACCGCGGATCTCTTGCGTTGCTTGGTTACATCGGAAGAAGTAGGAGACGGTACTCAGGACGTATTGTTCAAAGAAATCGCTACAAAGGCCCAAGTGTGATTACGACTAAGGCCTATCTTCCAAGATCACCAGGTTGGTATACGGCGTCTCCTGTTGGCCTCAGAACTTAAATGAATCAATGTGGAGATTATGATTCTTATTTGTAAGAAGCCATTTCCAACAAGTTTGATATTTTTTTAATGTTTAAATCTAATTGATGTGTAGTTCGGGATTTTTGTTTTCAGTATTTCAAAGGTGATGGCTAACTGTTGATCAAATAGTATCGTTTTTAGGCAAGGCGCGTTCCCTTACGTTTGTTGCAAATTCGAACACCTTGACTTCTCGGCTTCATGCTCTCCATTTCCTTTACTGCACTAGGTAGAGTAATAGTCGACGTGAGAAGCGAGGGGTGCCAGGATCCAGGAAGAGGCCCTGGATGTGGACGAGCTTCGATTTGGATAAATGGCAGGGACCACTCTCGTCACCGCCGTGGTTACAATCTCGTGGTAGTTGATCCGTATACAGGTTCGCTAGTCAAACTTTTGATACTTTTACTATTGGTTCTTTTTCTATGATATAATGGTAGCGCTACTATTACAATGCCGAAGATGCTTGTGTTGCTGCTATTATAACGCAGCACTACTAATGCAGATCTACTACTGTTATTTCCTCTGCCGCTTGAGAGTTGCAAATTCCTGCATTATGATTGGCCACTCTACAATTGGTCAAATTTCATTAGTTAATAGACAGCTTCTGTTTGTTCGGCCTTTCAACCTCATGGATACTGAGGCGTAGTCCCACATTCTTCTTCGTAGTTTCATTATTACTACTAGAATAGAATTGAACTACTACACTACTACTACTACTACTACTAATCTATTCTAACTACAAACTGAGTAACTTATTGCCACAAAAGAACACTAACCGATATAGTCTACGAAAATCACTTCTTTTTAAGCGATTTCCCATCAAACTCTCTTATTAATGGCATGACAAGCAAAGTGAGATAAAAGGAATATATAAGTATCGGATATCTTCCTTATACCGCTACATCGTGAGTCATCGATGTAATATTTATATTATTATTTCTGCTCTTGCTCGGCTGTTACTGATTCTACAATTGTCTTTCAAAACAAAGCCACCGTTATTCCTACCATTACTAGGATCTATTCGCATCTACATGACAGCTTCTGTTTGTTTGTCTTGATAACTGTTGTTTACGTTTCCTTAAAGGCCGAGTTGTCGATAGCAGGAACTACGATACACGCGGCAGGCGATCAGCTGCAAGACAGATGCTACAACGAATCAGGACATACAGCCAACGCCGCTCAAGGTATTTTTCGGTTATTTACTCTACGTACATTTTCCATCTTTTTGCTCCTAATCTATTTAAGAAACACTGAATCGTTAGACGTCTGTTTGAATGCCGCTTCGGGACTCGAATGTTGTTGTTTGTTTTTTGATCTGGATCAACATATTCTTGAAACAACTCTTCCCTGGCAACGTCCTCGAGAAAAGTTACTTTTTTGTTCAATTAGAGAATCCTAAGCTATTCCAACTCACCACACCCATCACACTCTACCATCATCTTCCTTCTTCTATATCTTCCAATACAAGTAATGTATGTAATACTTACGAATGCAAACCTACCATTGTAGGTATATAGTGCTAGTGGCCGTACAAGGTGATGGTTCAAAATATTTAGGAAAAACAGGACGCAGAGCGCTAAAGTTGATTGGTGGATACCGACTATTGAACGACTACCGTGGTTCTTACGCATTCCTGGGCTATTTGGGTTACGGACGCCGCCCTTATTGGTCAAAACAACTTCAAAACAAGCGGAAGCGTGGACCAAGCATGATTTCTGCGAGAATACGACTGTTAAGACGTCCTTCAAGTATGTTTAAATTAGTCTTTGTTTTTTAGCGCTAAGAAAAAAAAATATTACTATTAAAGTCACTTTCCCTTTTCTTTCCTTTTTTGTAGCTACTACGCATGCGCGAGTAGCTACAATGCTGTCGTTTTGATGGATAGAGTCGATTTTAGCGAAGAGTCGATTTTACCGAAGTGGCTCTCGGAGACCCTCGGATCACGATCGATTTTCTTGGCGCACGATGCCTGTAGTAAATTTGATAAACATCCAATTTCGATGGACTTTACAGGTTATAAAAACATTACTTTGAATTTGGTAGTACGTCCTTTTGTGTCAAATACATAAATACTATTTACCGATCCCTTTCCGTAAAAATATTGACTATGAAACGTTTCGCAACGTTGTATTTCAGCTTTATCGCATAACAATGGCAACAACGCAGTAGCTACACGCACGCATTGCGGGCCTATTTTTATTGGGTACTAACAATATTTAACGCTTTTTTAATTCATTTTAGGAGTATCTCGCCCAGTAGGATTTGTAAGATCTCCAGGTAAGCAAGCTTTGATTGTCGTAGTCGAAATGATTACATAAAAGCTTTAACACTTTTAGAACCTAAAGTTTAGGGTAGAGGAAAATATTTAAAAAAAAAACTACTTATATTTTAATCTTTTAAAACCAATTTCTCTGGTAGGAAACAAACGTTTGATCATCCGATTACGCAGTGAAGGGTGTAGCGATAAAGGAAAATACCGAGGTTGTGGAAGAGCCTACATACATGTGAATGGACGTGACCTCTCTCTACACCGTCAAGGACACAATGTTGTAGTATTGGATTACTACTCAGGTACGCCCCCTTTGTACGAAACAAACGTATCTTAAGCTAGCTTTATACAAGGAGAGGGACAGGATGATCGTTTTTCGACAAACGGAGATCCTAAAATTTTTATGTCTGTTATAGTAAGTTGATAATCATTTCAAATGTTCTGAAGAGAGAGAACCAAATAACGATTTATTTGTAAAATCGTAACGTTGTTCTTCAAATGTACACGCCTTTGCTCAATGTAAGTAGGTAAGTAAGTATACTTTATTTCTCAACGGTGGTTTTATCAGTCTGAATCTGTTTTACAAAAAAAAGTGCAATAGTTGCAGATTTAATCTTACTATCAATCATAATCTAACATAAAAATAAATGACTTTTGAAAAAATGTAGATTTACAATAATAGTTTTGTTTTATCTATATCCAAGAAATAAGGAATAAAAGATTGGAGGCTGTAAGCTATTCCATACCAAGGCCCCCTCTACGAAAACTTTTTTTTCCGTAAGAGGTTTTAAGAAGAGGTATTCATTCAAATCTTGTTTATGTCTTGAGCCTCTGATGTGATACTGCTTTGTTTTTAAAGGGTGAAGTTGCTCAACAGGCTGTAAGTTACTATCGCTTAACTAAAAGATTTCACTCTTTTTTTTCGCAGGTGCTTTCCTAATGCGGCGTTCGTTTGATACCCAAAAGGACAGAAGCGGTGGAAGAAAACTTGCTGCTTTTATTAAGTCGCTTCGTGGAAGGTACATTTTTACTGTTTACCTAGGTTAAGTAGGGCTGGTTATGTTAAAAAAATCGAAATATATTTAAACAATCAAGATTTATTTGATTATATGCGGTATAGGTAAATTATGTGGTTCAGTAAATTGTAGGATGAAACGTGTTTTCATCTCCGTGTTAGCTTCGTACTCTACTTACGTCGATGATTAAATATGTTAAAGTAAAATTTTTCGAATTACCATTTTACTTACTCATCTACGCACGTCAATATTTTATAAAAAAAATTTCAGCAAGATTCTATGACTTGAATTAGATTCTTGTTTCATAAAAGATGCTTGTAAAGAAAATAATATTTTACTTTGATTATTTTTTTGAAACTTAATTTCACAAATAAAATGTATTAACAATACATTAAGGAGTCATTAAAAAGTTCTAGCTGAAACAAGATTAAAGTTGGTTTGCCTGTTAAGAAGACTGCACTGTGAAATATATTGGAATGGACATCTACAAACACCATAAAAATGAGCTTTTGCAGTATATGAAAATAGTATGAAATAGTGTAAATTGAAGTAATTGGGCCTCATTTGTCATATATGTATATTTTTGAAACTTAATTATATATACATATATATATACATATATATATATATACATATATGACAAATGAGGCCCAATTACTTCAATTTACACTATTTCATACTATTTTCATATACTGCAGTGGTATTAATTTTTAGAAGGAATGGAAAGTCCTTTCAATACAAGTTGTTGCGTGATCGTCCGGTTTAAAATAGTCCTGAGAAGGTGACTTTTGTCGCGAAAGTACGTTTCTACTACTTGTGCGGTATTTGTCATCTGAGTCAAAGTTTGTTCAAGACAAAGCAGAAAGCACTTTCGCTACTGCTATGAATAACTGCGATCTTCTTTACGATCATTGCTGTAGTAGTGTAAAGAAATGACCTTTAGAGCGTTAGCACTGGTTGCTGTGATGACGGAGGTGGTAATGTTATTAAAAGTAAGGCAAAATTGAAATAGATGGTGTTGCATTAAATTTATCATTTTGTAGGAAAATTGTTCTGATAGCAGTTCAGGACTCAGGATCACGAACAATTAAACCAGCGCTCAAAGCCCTGAGGAGCATCGGTGGATACCGCATTAAGCCAGTCTATCGTGGATCTTACGTGCTTATTGGTTACACAGGGTTTGTGTATCGGTACCGACCAAGCTGGAGCAAGCAGGTTCAGCGTCCACGGGGTAAAGGTCCAAGCATAGTTACGGCGACAGTCCGCTTACCAAGACCTCAACAGCGAGGTTTGTTTTTACGCTAATTTTTAATGTATTGAAGATCATTTTTACGGCTACAACAATTAAAATATCTGATGTACAATTGCTATGCGGTTGAGGAGTACTGGTTGTATCTCGGATAATACTCTTTTAGGGCCCTTCATATTATGAAAGTTCACTGGCTTGATAGTGTTTTCTCTATTCGTCTTGTTATTTCGGACTGAGCCACGAATCCGCATACAATCTCTCTTGAGAAATCGAAACTTTCATATGCAGCATAGCCAACACGTAGAAGACTAAAGGAGTAACATGTAAAGTGGGTTTGTGTACTATTCGCACACTTGGTGCGTTAATGTTTTTCAGGTAAAAGAGGATCATATTTGGCGACTGGATAACATGTAAACTGGCAAGCCCTTTCGCTCGAATATTTGATCATGGCATCTAATAACACACATAATTATACTTTATACACCTTTTAACCTTTATCTGCAATAAATTTTGAGAGATTTTAAATAAGTTCAAATTCTTCCAGTTTCCCGAGTAGACATTCGTAGCGAAGGACGTGACGATCCCGGAAAGGCGGGCTACGGTGGTAGATCGAGCATTTGGATCAACGGAAAAGATTACTCACCGCATAGACGAGGATACAACGTCGTTATTTTGGACTACAAGAACGGTATGCTCTTGTATCTATTCATACTGTATCATTTCTAATTAGCGAGTTTTACTTGAGAATTATTTCCAAATTAGAAAAATAAGAGTACTTGGTTTTTCCAGGAGATCCTGAGATCGAGGCTAGTTCTCGTTACTGAGATTGCTCTAACTGATATCAGAATAGCCGGAACAATTTTAAATGTGATTTTACAATTCTAATTTGAACGGCTTGATACTTCTGAAAAATTCGAATAATTCCAAAGTCTGTCCATACGAAACCATCCTATGGTTCTAGAGACAATTTCGCTTTAGGTTTAAGTATGTATTTGAGTCGAAGTTTAGGAGATAAGGAGTAAATTTTATTCGAATTCCTTTTTCGAAGTACAAAAGACAAGCCAATATTTGAATATCGCTTCATTTAACGCTTTCAATAATTTTAAAAAGCTAAATTTTCGGTTGGTTTTAGTAACCCTATGAGAAACGTGAGCGCTTATGCTAACTAGTAAAATTGTATAAAAAGATTCTCCTATAGGATTTTTTGTTTGATAGCACAAAAGACTATCTCTGAAATTTATTCTATTTTTGTTTTGTTTTTTTCTGTGTAGGGCGCGTACTCGTCCGAAGGTCTTTTGATACACATGGAAACAGACGTGCTGGATACGATCTCCTGACTTTCCTAAAGTCCATTTCCCGAGGAAAAAGGTAATGCTATTCTTTTTTTTTGTAACAAAGCTATCGTCGCTTAATATTATATTTGTGTTACAGGGTTCAAAATAACAGCCTGCTGCCAGCGATAGCCGGCAGATTTTGGACCTTGTCGGCGATTTTTATTTCCACAACATAGCTAAAGATCGGGTAATCGGCAACTTTTTTTCGCCGAATCAATCATTTGTAACTAAGAACAAAATTATGAAACTTTTGAATGAACTGTGTTTTCACTTATTTGCAATTTGATACAAGAAATACTTTCGCTATTTTGGTTGCTTTGCTATCTATTATTGTAGAAAACAAAGTAAACTACACGTACTTATCAGTTGGCCGTGTAAGTTGCAGCCCAAATTTTTGGATTGCGTCCTAGTTAGTCAGTGTATTTTGACTTTGTACTCTGCACAAATGTTGAACAGAAATAAATACATTATTTTAAATTGATTTTGGAAATTGCTAAAATTTTTTTTTCTTTATCACAAAGAAATACCAAGTGAAATATGCATTGCTTGGTCTCGTTTATTAACCCGAATAATTGATCTATACCGTATGTATCTCTTTATCCGGGTTCTGACTATCGACATTAAAAATAGATAGGTTGAAAAAGGATCCCCTTTTTGTATATATTCAAATATTTGAAGTAAAAAGTCATATAAACTCAAGTGGTTGTCTCAAGGTTTTCGTGGTGTTTATCTCTGGTTGGTCCCAGCTGTAATCTCATTATATACTTCGTTCGTAGAGCAACTAGTTCTCAAATTTCTTTCAAACGCTGTAGTACGGTCCTGTTCAATGACCGGGCCAGCTCTTTAGTTTTTTGGAGCTTGTCGAAATATATCTATTGGGATTAATCCCTTTTATATGAGCTCAACTAACGCAGAAATAAAGAGACCTACAGTTCTCTAGCAATCTTTGTAATTGAGTTTTTTTTTACAGTATTACAAATTGATGCTCCAACTTATTTGTGTCAATTTTGTTGCTTTCCCTTGAAAGAAAAATTGTCCTGATAGCTGTTCAGGACTCAAGTGCAAAATTTGCCAAACCTGCTTTACCGGTTTTGCGCCGCCTTGGAGCCTATAGCATTAGACCTACCTACCGTGGCTCTTACGCATTCGTGGGCACCACGGGTAGCGGTAAACGTCCATACTGGGTAAAGCAAAGTCAGCACGGCCGAAGACTAGGACCGAGCACCCTCTCAGTTGCGATCCCACTTGGAAGACTCGTAAAACCATGTATGTATAAAATATATCAATATTAAGAGTACAGTATTACTAAGAGTACCAAAGCTAGGTCAAAGTTTGTTTGTTATTGTAGCTGCACCTAATTTATCAAGGGTTAGTTAGGTGTTTAACTACCGTTTAACTAAGGCTACATTAACTTTTTACAATCTATCTAAGAAAAAAAGTATTACTCTAAATTTGTAGTATTTCACGTTAATTCCACCCAAAATGCGACTTTTAAATTTTTCCAGTAATAATTAACGCAATTCTTTTTTTTTTATAGTAACTTGATATTTTGCCTGAGGTTTTACTTCCGGTTTCCAAAGCAATAGCAAATCAAGCAAGGTTTTTTTGAACGATTTTCATGAAGAAATTAACGTCTTTAAAAGGAAAAGAGTTATTCGCCGCAGCTGATAAATATCTACATAAAAAATTGTGGTTATACTAAGGCACAAAAATCAGTTTTAGTAGTATAGCTAAAACACATTGAAAATAAACGTTATCGAGTGTAAAGCTGCCCAAAAGAGAACATTAAGAGTGACAAATATTTTACTTCATTTTGTTAACCAAATTGTATGATCATTTTGACGATACCAAAATCCTAGTTTTAGTAAGTAAAAGTGAAGCGTTGTGCTTGTGGGATGTGGCATAAATAATAAATACAAGTCAGGTAGTACATACGTACTAGTGTCAAACTTGAAGCCACTAAAATGCCCATAATAGTGGCTTCAAGTTTGATTCTAGTGTGTATGTACTACCTGACTTTAATTTATTATTTATGCCACATTCCACAAGTACAATGCGTCACTTTTACTTAGTTTCTTGTATGGGAATCTGAGTCTGATTGTTAGCTATGCCATGCTTACGATGCCCAAAAAGGCCGAAACAGCTGTCCATCGCTGCTAACAATCAGGCTAACTTTTATTCATGGTAGATTTAAGGGTAATGCCCATATTAGTGGCTTCAAGTTTGATACTCCTACGTATGTACTACCTGACTTGTATTCCTATTTTTAGTGCTTAGCAAAGCTGAAAAAAATAGCATTTATAATAGAAATGAAGAGCATACGTTAATTTTTTCACTAATACGAATAGTACAGGTTTTAGCAAGTGGAACAACTAACCCTGTGTCCTTTTTTTACATCAACTGAATACTGAATGGAAAAGAAAAACGAGAGAAAATTGTTTCTTACCAAACGTTACAGCCACATAAAACATAGGATCAAGTAAACTACCTGTGACTATTAAGTCCTGGTGTTTTAGTTTCTTCACCCTACTCTTTTTTCAAGCTCAATTTTCGTCCGCTAATTTCTGTAGTTTTAGGAATGACAAAGGGTATGAAAAACAAACCGTAAACAGTGCTTTCAATGAGCACCGACGTCCGACGAAGAGCGTCGGGTACTTCGATCAGAGACGTCGGCTACTTTTTCCCGAAATTGAAGTAATTAAAGAAAGATACTAGTATGATTGTAAAAATAAACAAAAAAAATACGTTGTTGGTGATAAGAAATCGTCCTTATTTTAATACACAATTTGATGCCCAGAACGCTGGAAATAGCGTTTCAGAGCTTCCAGGTTTCAATTTCTCCCAGACCCCCCTAGGAAAAGGTGCCTTACGGCCCCTGGTTAATACCGTTGCCTACTCTACTCAAACTGGCTGTCTACTTCAAACTTTATTGAAACCCCTGCGTAAAATAAAACACGAGCTTAAAGAAATCCAAGACATGTAAACTTTTGGTTATAATGTAGTTCTGTTATTCTCTCTGTAGATCGTCGGCGTCCACCTCCAATAAAAGGCTGCCCGCCTGCAGGTAATGAATGCTTTGCTTTAAATACAGAGTGATAGACACAGAGTAAGACATGAGGACAAAATGAATTTATCATCAAGTGTTGACTCAGCGTAGTGAACGATTTTCAGCAGGAGAGATCTAGATTCTCGGAGTGACAGCCTGTAGATCGCTCGTTGACAATTTTTAAAAGATCAAAAGAATGCGTAGGTCATATACAGGATAAGAGGAACTTTTGTTTCCATGTAACAAGTTAAGGCCAAATACATTCACAAACGTCTTAAAACTTCAATGTCGGTTAAGTGTGTGAAAACAAGGTTCGGCTTACTAATTAGAGTTCAATAATTTTTAAGCACTACAAAGTTTCAGATATACCATATAGTGTGGTCACAATGATTTTTAATACATCATTTTAGGCGGTAGGGCACTTCGAGTCGTGATCCGTAGTGAAGGTTGTAACGACAAAGGTAGATATCGTGGTTGTGGACGCGCATATATATTTGTCAATGGTAAAGACTTCTCATTGCATCGTCGTGGACACAACGTAGTTGTTTTGGATCAGTACAGTGGTATGTAACTTTCAGTGTTAATTTCATCTATATAAAATTATCTGTTCAAGAGGGTGAGGATTATGGTATAAAAATGACGGATGTTTTTAAGCAACAGTACTTCTAATATATCACTGTAACTTTCACACAATCATCATCATCATCATCATCATCATCATTGAGTGTATTAACTCTAGAGGACGTGCAATTCGTCTGGATAGACAAAGTGTTCACAAGTTTGATTGCCTAACGAGAGTTTTGGTCGGTCTACTGTTGGCTAGTTTGTCTGAACGAAAAAGTCATAGAGAATCAGTCTTTCTAGACGGCAAATGAGAAACAATAATAAGACGTTGCTCTGTTAGTCCTTTTTTAAATCAGGCAACTTGTTTATTAAAAAAAGCATTAGAATGATTTGTCTGCCCAGATGATTTGTTCGTTTTCTAGCTTAAACGACATCGAAAGTATAAGGACTATTTTTAAACAATTATTTATTTCTTAAACTTCAAGTGGTGATAGAGTAAAATAATTTTGTGATACTATAAATAAGGGAACTGAAAAAATTTTTCAAAACAAATTTGATTTAAAGTTGGCACAAAGGTGATCGAGTTCCTGCATTAGTTTATATACAGTACTAAAAACGTTTTTTTGTTATGATGACAGATTCAAAAATCTATATGTAGATAGATTTATTTTTTTATAAAAGTTTTAATTATGTTTTAATTGGCGTACATAAGTATGTATATATGTTATCAAAACTTAAAGTGTTGTCTTTTATTTTAAGAAGTAAGCGTTAACGTTATAAATATTATCATGTTATCTACTAAATTGCAATTATTAAGATGAAATGCCTCGGCTAGTTAAGCAGAAACTGAGCTCCAAAAGTAAATCAAACAGCAGGATTTGCTTGGATCCTTGAAATCCTGGAAAGTCCTAAAAAACTGAAAACTTTAAATGTATATTTGGAAAAGCCTGGTCCTGGAAAGGTCAGGAGATAAAACTTTTTCGTAGAAATGAATAAGAGCTTATCTCCATAAATTAGGCCCTGTTTATATGATCCCGGGTTAAAGGATTGTCCCTTCCACCCGGGACAACTTGACCTGCAGTTCATATGCGGTTTTGAACCCGGGACAATGCCGGAAATTTTAAGCATAAACACTCGAGTTGTCCCGGTAGAAGGGAAAACTGTTTATATGGAGAACGTTATCTCGGTTTGAACGTATATCTCGCCTCGGCTAGGCGAGTTATCTCTGGCAATCGAGACAGCCCTTCGTCCCGGGACGCCATATAAACGGTTGGCTGCGTTTAAAGGGAAATGTATGAAAAGTTGTTTCGCCCCGAGTAACTTGGTTAGGTGAGATATCCCTTCGTCCCAGGACAACTTTTTCCATATAAACGGGCCCTTAGTTTCTCACATTTCAAACTTTTTGTAGGCAACAAAAAAAATACAAAAAATTAGTAAAAGTCAAAATCAAACGCCTCTCTTTGTCATTAACTTCCTAACACGTTTGGTCCTGTTTGGTTTTTTTCTCACTTCCTTCTTAGTATTTCAGTCCCAGATTTTTGCAAACATGTTCCATAAAAATCCCGCAATTTTTGAACAAAAGTGTGTGAACCCTATATTGTGTGTTGTCAGGTGCTTTCCTCATGGCTCGTGCATTTGACACAAACGGTGACAGATACGCTGGTTATAAAATGGCAGCATTCTTGAAGTCACTACGCGGTCGGTACGTATCATATCGTCTAAGTCTTTTACACAATTTTTAATGTTTCTAGTCCTATATAGTTGCGTTTGTACGTAATAGGCATTAACTATTATTATTATATGGCTAGATAGTTTCCTGCAATCCGATTGGCTGCTGGGAGGGCGAGATTTCCCTGTAATGACCGATCATTATGAGATTTTTTTTGACATTTATTTTTGACTGTTTGTTTTTGAAGAAAATATATTTGCCTCTTTTTCCTGACGACTGCCAATTCAGCTGAGTGAACATTGTTTGAAACGAGTGCGCGCGCGAGCGCATATGGAAATTAACTTCCGATGTTTTTTTTCGTTTTCTTCCCAAGACTAAAGGCCATATAATAAATAACTTATTAACCTCGTCCGTTTGATCATTACAGGGGAATCTCAGACCTCTGTCTTGTTGTAATGGTCTCGCTATCACTCGGTCATTATAACAAGGCCTCGGTCTGAGATTTCCCTGTAATGACCTCACCCTCGGTTAATAAGTAGTATATTATGAAAACAAATCCGTTTTTTATTTCTCTTTAAAAAGTTGGGTCATTATTTTTACATTAAGATTCTAAATAGTTGAGCAAACAAGAACGATTATTTTAATGAAGTGCTTCAACTGTAACTTTGATTGTCTTCTGGACATGACAAACGGGCAGTGACTTAATGTTCAACTAAAAGGTACTAAAAACTACATTTCCTATTGAATAATGATAGTAATAACATAAATATATGATAAAAATATTAATAACAATTAGTCGACATCAAGTCTTGAAGATCGTACTTACTGCTACCAATGAAATGACCATTAGACTGGGCGTCAACAGCCCTTGAGACTAGAGGTTGATTTGGGTTTTTATTCTGAGTCAATGTGGCCGAAATGTCTAACTTATGGTTTTCTAGTCAGACAAAATGGCGTGGATAAAGTTAAAATTCTTATTGAAAACCTCTATTTGCGATCCTGTTCCGAACACCTTCTAAAAGTACCTAACGACATTATGAGGAAAACGATGGAAGACAGAGCTTTTACTGCAGCTGCGCCGTCTGAATGGAACAAACTGCCAAGTTTCTTAAGACAAACATCTACGACCGTAAACTCTTTTAAAAAATCTCTTAAAACTTATTTATTTAAAGTAGCTTTCTAAAAGAGTACTATTTATTAATTTTTAATATGTAAATAGTTTAATATAATTTGTTAATGTTTTATAAATTATGTAAAGCGCATTAGATCATTTTTGTAATGTGTTCTGCTCTATATAAATTATTATTATTATTATTTATTTGGGAAAGAACTTACGTTATTGCTACCAGAACGTTGAAAAACGATCTCTAGTAAAGTTGCCAATTAGAATGTAAGGTTCACATTAGTTCGCTTAAAGTGCCTATAACCCCAAAAAATTTTTTTCTCTTAGTTAAATCTCTGTATGGAATTAGGAAAAATGCCACAAAA
>JAOEHV020065654.1:6213-16555 GCA_025447995.2 Isaurus tuberculatus
GTATCCGTATCCGTATCCGTATCCGTATCCGTATCCGTATCCGTATCCGTATCCGTATCCGTATCCGTATCCGTATCCGTATCTGTATCTATATCTATATATTTTTTGTTTTTGCAGAAATACAAAACTAGTGAATGAATGACTGATATACTACGTTTTTAAAAAAGCTTGTAAACCAACATGATTGGGCTCGGAATAAGTCGGGATTTGCAACCGTAGACAGGTGTTTAGTCCACTTGGAATTCGTCTGACAGTACGGGTGTAGCGACGAGTGACGAGTCTCAATAAGAACGCAACAGCAATCTACATTTGCAAATCTATTCCGAGCTCCTAATCATGTTTGTCCATTGACAAGCTTCTCTTTCACGTAATTTATCAGTCATTCATTCACTAGTTTTGTATTATAGGCCAAGTAAAAAATACTTATGTTTAGCGTCCGGATCTTTTTGAAAAAGGGCTTTTTTTTAAAATTGACTTCAAATGTGAGCGGTAGTAATGCCTGATATCGTGTTACTTTTAAACAAAAGGTATTTGAGATATTACGTAACGCATCATCCTTCCCGGAATCAGGTTTGTTTGATTTTGATAACGTTTGATTTATTTGACTCCGCAACTAGAACACTACAGGACAAGACAAAAATTAAAAATATATTTTATTTTCCACTTTTAATGCATATTTTGAGATTTTTTTTTATAAAAAGGAGGCGGCCTCGAAAAAGGAAGCGGGCGTTCCTACGTACCATGCGGCATTTCGTACACGGTTTCGCCTTACAGTCTCTCTAACTTTTTATTATTATTAATTATAAAGTCCTCAACCTTTACCCGTTTTACAAATCTTGCTTTCAACTCTTGTTTCTTTTCAAAATCTTGACTGTCTATTTCTCTTATTAATAACCCATTAGCCGCTGCCAATTACTTGCAATGGATCATTTACCGGGATATTTGAAGTACTCTAACAACATAAAAAATTCAAATAAAATACTGCTATCAATTAAAAAAGAAATGTATCCTTCGTAGTAATTGCAGGCATTTGAACTGGAAAAGTGACCTTGTAATCTATCCATTTTTTTATTCTATTATTTTAAAATGACAGTCTTCCAGTTTACTAAATCAGTAGTTGCTAGATAATTAGCCTGATATTTAAGCACTCAATCCATTAGCGCAACATTAATATTATATATTGTTAGGAATTGTGTGTTATTTTCACTTAGTTTGTTGTTATAAATTGCTGGAGTTGTTGTATATGCACATATATTGCGGTCTTTATAAGACATTATGTTGAACTTACATAAAGTACTGTTTACCAAATGTAGAACACTATAAATAGCTGTTAAACATTCTGAAAGTTAGTGTGAATTTCTCTCAAGTGGAGTACGAGTCAAATATATACAGAAATCGAGTCGACGACGTGGTCAAATTTTATTGGGTTGGTCATCCGTTTTCGTTCATATATAAATAGTTAAAACATAACAATAAACACAATAATGTTAACTCACGTCGGAGTTTAAAATGTAGTTGATGATTGCAGTATTAAAAGGACTAAGATATAATAAAAGGTCAACACGACATATAAAAAAATTGAAGAAAATATTATATTTCTGCGGGCCAAACCTGCGCATGCCTTCTTCAGGTTTGAAATTCATATTGACTTACAAGTGCTTATGCTGTAACTTGAGATTGAATTTTTTAAACTGTCAGGTTTATGTTATCAAACAACGTCCCAAGCCAAAAGCTAAGAGTCAAGATGGCGTGGTGCTGCTTTTTAAGTATGCTTTGACATATTAATTACTGTCAAATATGAACTATTCCTTATGCCTTGACGTACAGTATACAAGTAAACAAAATAGTATTTAACTCTAAGTAAGCAATCAAAGAACATCAAGTTGAAATTATGACCGAGTCTCGGGGGGGGGGGCACACCAGGCGCGAGTTTTTAGGGGGGTCTGTCATGCTCCCCCAGAAATTTATGAAAATTTGAGTCTCTAAAATGGCCACTTCCAGCGTTTGAGACAAATTTCGTGCTCATTTAAAAATAAGTAAACTTTGTTCAAATAAAGAGTTAAGAGGTATAAATAGAATACGTAGTATGTTTGTCAAAAAAAAAATAATCCCAAAAGGTGGGGGGGGGTCACAGGCCCCCTAGGCCCCCCCTCCCCTTGGATCCGCTACTGCGAGAGAAACCTCGGAAGATAAAACACACAACAATATGACGTAATCGTATTCGAATTTTTCGGATACACTTAGTTCCCAGTCTACATGTATACAAAAAAGTTCCGTTTTCAAATTGTTCTATTGTGGAGAGTGTTTCGCATGTATATCGTCTTTATCGAAAAAAAATGAGAATATCGTGTATCCTTGAGAAGCATCACTGCACAGTGCTACGAATTAGCGGACTAGTTAATGTTCTCTTTCCAATCAAATTTACACTTAAAATTAAGAAAAAAAATATTCTAAAAATGTTGGGCCTTGAAATTTTCAAAATTATTAAGAACATTCAGCGTAGAAGATAATTTTAGACGTTCTTGAAAAAAGAATGTACTCTCTTCTTTTCAAACAAGTAAAGTATGTGGCTCTACGTCCTTTTAAAGTAGTATCATGATTGAACAATTTATAAAAATGGAATTAAGTATTTCTTTTTTTTTGGGGGGGGGAATAAATTTGTTTTTACAAAGGTCATTAACTCGATCTGTGGCAAGCTTGCTCGAAGCGAATTTCGGGTCAAACGTCAGAGATAGCACCTGCTCTCAATATCATTTATAAGAATCCGGTTTATAAGAATCACTAGGCTCAAAATTTCTAGAATATTAAGAATTATCTAACAATCAGCTCGGGTTCAGTTTTATTTTTCAGCACTTGCATGGTGGTGTGCTCATGTAATGAAGCCATTCTAATATAAACGAAAATGCAGTCAAAGAGTACCATACCGCCCAGTATTTTTATAATTCGCATTAGTATTTGTTTAAGAATCGTTTTATAAGAGTGTTTAGGCTTAAATTTGAAAATGTTTTAAGAATCACATTAAGAATTATTTGAGGCTTAACTCACTGTTCAAGCTAAGAAACATGAGGATCACACGCAATTTTGTGGTTCTTATATAAAAAAATATTGAGCCGCATTTAAGCATACAAGTCTCCCTGTATTTGTTTCCTCTATCATTTGCGCTCTTCCTTAACGAAATCAAAAATGAAAACAATAATTAATTAAAAACACTGATTATAATTATTTTCACATTTTTAAGATACGGAATGAACTTCTTTTCAAAATCTTAGCGTAAGGTTTATGCATAAATATTCTCATGTTCCGCAAAATTAGTCTTGATATTCTTACAAAAAAAAGATGCTTGAATTAATCATTTGAGTGTTGTCATGTAAGCAATTTTTTTTTTTATTGTGTAACGCATTTCATAAAAAAAAAACCCGCTAACGTCACACTTTATAGTAATAAGTAAATCGCCTGTTGCAAATTGGCTAATAAAAGTGCGCGGTTTCACATAACAAAATCACGAGAAATCATAATTTATTTTTAAAGTTAAACTGTAATTTTTTTGTATCGTTTATAGGTGAAGAAAATTATTCTTTAGAAAAGTTATGACGACAAGGAACTCATAGCGCGACTAGGATGAAAATACTTTACAATTAAAAAAGTACTCATACTTCTGTCCGTTCCTATATATGTATTTTTTAATCGGTGGAGTGAAAGAGAAAAACTTATTTTCCTTCATACTAATTTTACAGTGTTAAACCCTCCGTCATTTTTAAATATGAGCTCAAACTTTTTATTAACAGTTTAAAGAGTTAGTTGTTAGTTAATCTTGACAACATTTCTTAAGAGTTTTTAAATGCATCCCAGAAGCTTGTGTTTTTTAATTTTGTTTTTTTAGGATTAATATTCATCAAGAACTCCAAACGATATAAAACACATTTTGTCATCTTGTCAAAGATTAGGTGAAACTCTGACTTGAAGTTCAAGCAGAAGTGAACGTGGCCAAGGTGCCGGAACATTTCCAGACTGCAATTTTCTGTTCTGAAGTTCGTATATTCTTATGTCACTCAAAGAAGACTCGTTTATGGTTCCATTTGTTTTCGATATCTTTCTCAAGCAAGGCAAAAGTTTCGTCAATGCAGTTTTAAAATGCGGAAGACGAAATCCATAATAAAATGGATTTATAGCGCTTCCGAACAGTAGAGATAAAAAACCCATATCCCTTAAAGTTTGAATAGTCATACAGTTGCACGTTTGGCAAAAATTCATGGCGTATGAAATGATGAATGATGGAAAATTGCAGCAAAAGAAAACCAGTAACAAAGAGAAAAATGCTTTTGTGACCTTGGCGTTGCGTCGTGATGTTATTTCTTTGATATTTCGCGACGAGTTCGAGCAGTTTTTCATTTTCAACTTTTGGGGTTTTAAAGTTCTGGAAACTTTACAGTGTACAAAAACTAGCACTACTAGAGTGAATAGAATGACTACATTCACATAAACAAAAGTGTAGACAATAAAATCTATCTTAAAATACAACACAGACATCAAAGCAGCTATTGCCCATATCAATCCTGTCGCTTTTTTCACGCGTTTGGAGGTGAGACGAGTACGGTATTTCAGCGGTGATGTAATGGCAATAAATCGATCATACGAAAGAATACAAATTGCCAGAACTGAAGCGGTGCAAGAGACGAAAACTGAGATATGAAGAGCTTTGATAAGTCCAGAGAAGAAAAAACCCGTGCTTTCACAAACATGGAAGATGACGGAGAGCGGCAAAACGACAGAACCAACAAGAAAGTCAGCAGCTGCAATGCTGACAATAAACAGATTAAATGGAGTTCGCAGGTTTTTGTTAGGATCCTTGAAAACAACCAAGCAAATGATCAAATTGGCCGGACACGTAATTACTGCAAGCAGAAAAGAAATTCCCGCCGAGGTTATTGATAACTGTGTTGGTGCTGAGAAGTTGGAACAAGCGACGGGTCCTCCGAATTCCATACTAGTTACAAACGAAGAACTTTCAATCTTCAACTAATTTTGAGTTCCCTCATCGGAGCATTTGTTGTGGAAAACACAGTTCTTTCCCGTATTTTAAAACAGGATTCGAGTGTGTTTGATTTTTGAACTACCAGTCGGGATTTTCTTTCCGTTCAACAAGCCGTCTCAGTAAATTGTTCTCTTATTAAATTGTCAAATTTGTTGCTTTGTTGCTTGGGGATAGCGCAATATACACACAACCTACGTTTAATGAAGGAATATCCCACTAGTGATTTCTAATGAGGAATCTCCGCCCTCACTCACATCTTTGTTTAAGATCCCTCATATTTTGCGTTGTAAAAGACAGGTTAATTCTTTTCAATTTCTTTAAATGCGAAAATTTTCGGTCCAAATTGTCTTTTTCGGGGCACGATTGTGTTTCAATGCAATAGCATTTGTATAACTTGATACTAATAGCACATCGCGACTCATTGTTTGCACACTTATTTTAATTCCACTCTGTTTTGCCACGGCGTTGTCAATTTATTTACAATCCATAATTGGATGTCAAAAGGCCCCCGCACTTGTAAATGCTAATGTGGCCGTTTGACGAAATACTTTTTGTAATGGCTTCGCAAATCAGACAAAAAAAAAGTGTTAAGAGTTTTTTAGACTCTACTGCTAATTGATTCAGAAAAAAAAATCACTATCAAGTTTCTTTGTATTAGTTTTGTTTGTCATGTGTCTATTTGAATTAAGGTTTTTCAATATTCATCATTGATGGCATTGTAAACTAAAACTAAAGATATTCATTTTGCAAAGGGAAACAAATTGTTATGCTTTGACCCTTTTTTTAATATCTATTCCAACACAAGCATTAGCAACCCATCTTCATTTGCATTTTAAATATAATTTACAGTTTGGATATTTTTTATAACTTGAAATGTGCCAAGACCGTAGCACTGAAAATGAGAAAAAGCTTTTACGTAAAGAACTCTTTGACGATGGTAATGTTTTCAAAGGCAATTTCAGGCAATGTCTTCAGAAAGCTTTCAAACAAAACCTCAGCTTTAAGATTTGGACGATAGCATAATCGATATATACATGTATTTCGTTTGATAAGCAAATTCATTTTACGGTGAGCTCTAAAGTTTTTTAACAACTGATTTTATACTTTGGTTTATCAGTTGTACTAAATATATAGAAGTTCTAATTAGATGATGCTATTCCGATGGTAATATGAAATTTTTATGAATTTTATTCGTAGTTGTTTACTTTTTGTAAATTCAATTTTTGAAAATTCTTCGAAAAATCCGTTTTAGCCCTCAGATTCGCTAAGCAAGTCGCTTGATGCTCTAGCCCATTTGAGCCCTCGATAATAAGCAGTTGAGTTGCTCAAAAAACAAAACAAAAAAAACGCGTAGTAAACATATTGGCAAAAAAATACAAATCTGTTCACCAGACATTTCAAACATTAAGGTACAAAAGGGTCTATTTTACATCTTGTTTTTTAAATAGATAGGCTTATCCATATTGATAAAGGCGGCATGTTCTGTGATCTTATTCGTGATAGTGAAACTAAATAAAAATGAGTTTTAATTTAATTCCGGCAGGTGAATCCTTAGTTATTGACTTTGGAGAAGATAATCACATTATCAATACATCACAGTACTTGAAAGACCACACACTCTCTCTCTCTTTCTTAATGAGAAGGTCAACTCGCAGGAAACAAACGTGACTGGCTTCAATTAATTGTTATTGTACCAGAAAATCTATAAATAGAAATTCAATTAAGGGGGGATTACAGTCACAATTTAGGCAGTTGGTAGAAAGAAGTGAAGAAGGATTTGGAAAGGGAATAGTTTGAGCATGGATACCAAACCGTGGCTCCAAACAGATGGAAGGTGTACCTTTGGTTGGCGGTTTGGTATTCGTCCATCAAAACTCCTCAAAAAATTTTCAAACATCGCTAAAACTCGCTACATTCAAATTTCTCTAAAAAAACAACTTCCGCCCCACAGCTTTTCTCTCTCTTAAACCTCTTCGAAAAATCCGGAAATATTTATGAGTCCTTCTCATTTACTGATCTTTGAATCTACGATGGGGAATCGGAAGTTTCAAAATATTCACTGCGATATGATCAAAAATATCTGGAAATTTGACGAAAAGGACGTGATTGATTCGACTGCAATCCCCCCTTAACAAATTAAGAAACCTCCAACATTTAACTGTTACTATATATAACATTACTATTTTTATATATTATCTTAGTTATTTCTGTTACCGTCATTGTTCTATCATCGTCATCATTCCGGGGGTGGAAGTGGAATATTTTGTTTTTAGTATTCAATATTCAAACAGTCAATATTCAGTAGCCGAACCTCAATATTCAAACTGTCAATATTCAGTTGTCGAACCTCAATATTCAATATTCAAACTAAATTTTCAAATGCAAGTAAGGTAGTATATATACATACTAGTATCAAACTTGAAGCCACTATAATGGGCACTAGGCCACATTGGTAGCGGGCATTACCCCTATATAAATCTACCATGGACAAAAAATGAGCGTGATTGACTGCCTGGGCTAGATCTTATTAGCACAGCTGTTTCGGCCTTTTTGGGCCTCGTCAGCATGGCATAGCTAATAATTGAGTTCAGGTTCCCACACAAGATACTAAGTAAAAGTGAACATGTTTATGTTTGATATTCAAAGCGACAATAAAGCTAAACCTCGATGCTGTGTCCCCAACATTACGTCACTCGACCGAGACCCTGTGGCCATTTTTAGTAGCAAAATAACCATTTTAAACCGCGTATAAAATCACCAGTTTTTATCTTACACAACTCAGACTTTAGAATCGTATATTTTCCAACTGTGCAAAAAAAAAAAAAAAGTTTCCGTGTCATATAGGCACTTTGATAAGCCGTTACAACTCAAACTTTAGAATCGTATATTTTCCAACTGTGCAAAAAAAAAAGTTTCCGTGTCATATAGGCACTTTGATAAGCCGTTCTTCTTTGCCAAATACTTTTGATCATATTCCAGATGGCCATACTCAATTTATGCAAATCGTAAAACATTGCTAGTCTTGAATAATTTTTACTGTACGCTTTCACTTAGGCGTCGTAGGAGGAACGTTTCTTAAACTTAGTGTTTAAATTACTTTTTGTAAAAAAATATTATTGTTCGTGGCACGCATGCAATATTTTGCAGCGAACTAACTTTTCATTTTCCTATATGTGACATGATCCCGTCATTAATATATGCTTTGATAAAAGATGCTTATAGGATAACAATAGTTTTAATTGTTTTGAAAACATACAATTAATGTTTAACAAATATAACCAATTTATTGAACTTTTTGTTGTGAGTTAGCTCGTCTGCCAATATGCCGCAAATGTCCAAATTCGTGTAGATATTTCAGTATCGCATCTGTTCCAAGCGAGGGAAAGAAAAAGATGAACACGAAGGTAGGCCAATGTACTTCAGGCTCTAAAGCTGACGTATTTGCTAAGATATTCGCAGTTTTTAAGTCAGTAGAAAAAGTAGCAAAGTTGGCTCAACAGATGATACGTGATAAAAACACGAAAATCATTTCAACAATTTTTGTGCTTTGTAAAGCTTGTAAAATTTAAAACTTTTAAGTCTTTAATTAAATTAGTATAACTAAAGGAAATACCAAGCAAACATTTTCCCAAAAATTTTTTTATCGCAATTTTTTTCTGTTGTACATTCACTTTTGCTTAGTCATTTCACCAATGACGATAACTTCAGTGTAACTTGCAAGAATGTGTTTCAAGCCTTTATGTTTAATTAATTTCAACCCAATTCAGTCGGCTGATCTGTTTTCTCTTTTTCCACCTCTGAAAACGTTCCATTACTCAACAGGACTCTCATCAATTCAAAGGCTGATCTATTTACACTCTTTTTTTTATAAGAACGTCTTATTTTTGGGCCGAGGTGAATGTTCTTAAATATTTTGGAAAATTTAGCCTCAAATGTTATTAAAAATGTTCTTGTTAGTGGTTTTAAGTTCGCTAAAGTTTTGTTAAGCACAATTATGCCTTTTTTTTATCGTGTTTAGTTTATAAAACAAAATTTAGTCACTGGCTACTGTCCAGACACTGTACGTGTATCTAACAAGATAGAGAAAATAATGAGTCCTGCAAATTGTTGTCGTAAAATTTTCGTGTATTTTATTCTAGTTGCAAACAATGTTGCACTATCGACTATTTGCCGATTGCGTGATTTTGTGCTGTAGTGTAACAAAATAAAGTTCTGGGTCATTCCTCAGTCTCGGGCATGTGTTCTTAGCATGTTCTTTAATTTTGGCCGATTTTCAGTCTGACGTTCTTATAAAAAAGGTTCTTATAAAAAAAGAGTGTATACTATTCAAGCTCCTCCTTTTCATAAACACTTCTATAGAGACACGGAAACCTTCTTTCTTCTTGTTTCTTGTATGTAGGGTTTTGTTCTTTCCTTCTGATTATTAAAAAAAAAATTTCCGGATTCTCATTAGCGCCCGCATTGCTAAAAAGCGATCACATCAACTTTTTTTTATTTTTTAAATACAAAAAAAACTGATCATGAGAGAATATTACAATTTTAAGACTTTCAGACTTATCAACACTCTCATCCTGCTCATTGTCGTCAATATTTATATATTTGTAAATCTAAAAATCTGTAAAAAGTTTTTCAGTCATGATGCCGATCGCCGACGACGGTATTTGTTCTCCTGTTTCTTAATCGCCGTTAAAAAAAAAAAAAAAAAAAAAAAAGCCGCATACCTTAGTCATTTTCAGAAAAATTCTTATGAGAAACCGAGAATTTTTTTTATCCTAACCAAATTTGACTTCCTATAGAAAATTATCGAAATCTTCCTTTTAACTTTTTATTTTGTAGTTCTTGAGACCTTCCAAGAAGCGACTCCTTTTTTTAAAAAAAATAACAACCTAATAAAATAGTAGTTACAAAAAAAGTAAATAAGCTATACTTTCTTAGTTTTTTCGATAAACAAACCCCGAGCTCGTAATTTCTATATCGCCTGATAGAATGACGAGGGCGAAGCCCGAGTTATCAGTTCTGTCTATTGACGATAGAAATTAAGAGCGTGACTCTAATTGTTTTAGTAGAAATCTCAGAAGCAGAAGCAAAAGAACAACGATACTTTTTTGATAAACAATTATTAATTTATTCAAACAATATATTGCATTTCTTGTTTACATCCCGCAGACGCTATCTATTTAACAATTAGTCGCCGAAGGCGATGTGATTATCGGCGAATAGTCGCCGAGACCGAAGGTGACTATTCGCCGATAATCACAGAGCCTGAGGCGACTAATTGTTTTAGTATAATTACACTTGTGACTATTCGAA
>JAOEHV020065746.1:2899-16555 GCA_025447995.2 Isaurus tuberculatus
AAACACCCCCCCCCCCCAAAAAAAAAAAAAAAAAAAAAAAAAACAACTTTGCTGCTAGATCACCTTTGATGATCATATCTCTTTCAGCATTTCTTTTTTTTTGTAAACAAAATATAAGTATTCTGGTAACTTTTTTCACGGTATAGAGAATTCTTTGGTCTGCATTCAAAATTGCCCACCCAGCCTTGCTCACAAGTTTTAAATCAAAAGTATATGATAACCAAAAGAGGTTGCGGGCAAATTTAAATGCATTCAAAAGAAATTGAAACAGCGAAAAAGTTCTATAGAAAATTTAGAAAAGTTTTAAGGATACTAATTTCTCCACAAGATTTTAATTCATTCAGTTGAAAATACTTTCTTCTATAAGCCTCCTGTATGCTGCGCGCAGCCAAAACCTTTTGCTTCAGGACTCTACAATGTTTCTCTTTCCCGGCCTGCCTTCGATAAGCCATGTTTGTCAGTGGCCGATGGACAATTGTTGACACAGCTATTACTAATTGAAAAATAGGCTAAAAACCAATGCAAAACCGTGTAAACGATCAATTTCTTGCCACGTTGGATCACTTAAAAGATCGCGATCAATTGAAATAAATAAATAAAATATCGTGTCAAAATTAAAAAGAGACTTAAGCAAGAACTAGTCAAACAACGTGGATGCTATAGTTTACTAAATTTCGTCTGGCCAATACCAGTCTTATAAAAATAAATTATACTTTATTTAACGTCTTTAAACACAGGGAGTGGTTGCCCAATCTCCCTAGCCAGATCAGCTAATGTTTAAGCGGTCGACGGCACAGATTTTGGCGTGAAGGTCGATTCTAAGGAGGAAGGAAAGCCGTCACGAATTTCATTGTTTATTAGCCAATCAGAATGTCAAATTGCCCAAAGAAAATTGCACTTAATTTCCTCGAAACAGCACTGCTCTTAACCAATCAGCATCGAGAATTTTTTTCATGTATATTATTTAAAATCGATAAATTCAAATTACTCGTAAGCCAGTTTATTAAAAATGGTTTTAGCACAGTATAGCACGTGAAATAATCTATGAGCCAGGTGTCGAAATTTACGACATTGGTACCACTCCAACGAACAACAAAAAAGTCATCTTTAGGTAGTCATTTCTCTTGTAATCACTAGGGAGTACGGGGGGAGGGGTGGGGGGGAGGGATCGCGTTTCTTGTCGCAAATAAAAGGATCAGACGAAGAGTCTCGTTTATATCTTCACAGCCATCAAAAGGTTTTGAACTAAAATTTGGAGAAACGGTGTACTTTGCTTTTTAACAGTAATCATTACCATAGGCATTAACAACAAACTCTCTGTGCCCTATGGCAAACACTATCCGGTGTTAATTGAAAACCAAAATTTACTCTTACGATGAAATATAATCTAACTTTATTTTTATAATTCATGATTCCTTCTGCAATCAACTTTAAAAATGTATATAAAAAAGGGTTAAATGTTTTGACGGACGCAGTGTATTGGCTATTTGAGGTAAGTGAAATTTTTTACATAAACATAAAAGATTAATTTTAAGGAATAGTTTAATAAAATGCATCAAAAACTATTTGTCAGTTTTGAGTAAAAAACTGTTCATTATTTTTTGATCTTCTGCTTATTATATTCAAAGTAGTTGAACAGGTTTGGAGTAGATGGGTTGACTTGTGATGCTTTCGCTGATCTCTTTGAGATACCCATTGAACGGCACCGGCCCAGCCCTGTTTTCCGGTGATAACCTTGAAATACAGTCGGAAAACTTAATGAGAACACAACTCTGAGTTACACGGAATTCATAAAAAGTAAAAAACGCTATTGCAGCCTAATTTTTTAAGATATTTTAAAAAACTTCTGAGCTTTTGCCGTACAAAGTCATCGTCAGAAATGTAAATGAAGAATGCATAAAATCGACAAGTATAAATAAAATACACGCGCAATAGTGCGTGCAGAGTGTAATCGAAACGAAATCCAATTTGAAGAACTCCAACTCAAGCTGAGGTACTGTATTCACATGAGTTCTGAAATTTCAATTATTGGTATCGAAATCTCTGATTACCTTTCTGAGTTTGGAAAATAGGGGCTATAGATTCTACCCTCAATATACGTGTGTGAACCTCTGGAACCTGAGGGGATATGAGATGAGACTTGAGCATTCCTTTTTCTCTCATTATTACATCTCTTTTTGTGAATTTACTTTCAAATTTAACTATTAGGTAAATCTTTTTTATTTGTTGATTCTGTTTTTTTTTTCTTTTTTCCACCTTAAGGCGTTCAACACTTGCGCATAAAACTCGCATCTTCGCAGGCCCATGAAATGTCAACTATACCTAGTGGTACTGTTCTACTGTCTGTTATTATATGTGTTAAAACATATCATGATACTTCATAACTAAGGTTATGACAATGAGGCGTGTTACGACAATGTTAAACTGAAAAATAAAGAAACAAAATCCGTACCGTTCTTTGTTCCCAATATTATTTGCTTCTTAGCTTTCTGCAAAAAAAGATGCAAACATGAGTTGTTTGTGTAGCGCCACTGCATGATAGAGCATCATATTAATTAGTAAATATTAATTCTACTATTAGAATGAATAATAGACAAACAATCTAAAGCCCATGAGACCGAATATGCATTTGCTTTGAAGTCCATGAAGCCCTGTGCTTTCATTGTTCTAACATCACACAACGATTTGGACAAAAAGGACAAACATTACCTCCCATTTCCTAAAAGAAAACAAAAGCGCCTGTTTTGCTATTATGGTAATATAGAGAATAGCAATCTCATAGAGCATAAATGAATAAATAAATAAATATATACTTTATTTAACGTCTTTACACCCAGGGAGTGGTTGCCCAATCTCCCTAGCCAGAGGCTATTGTTCAAGCGGTCGACCGCACAAATTTTGGCGTGAAAGTCGATTCTAAGGAGGGAGGAAAACCGGAGATCCTGGAGTAAAACCCTCGGAGTCAGATTGACATCAACAAATCTCAGCCAACATGCGAACCCCAGGATTCGAACTCAGGTCCTTAGTGGTGGGAGGCGTGAGTGGTAACCACTAGGCCAACCTGACTCCCAAGCAGACTATAGCAGGGGACCATTTTTGCAGTCGTTCGGTCGTCCGAGACAACCACAATACGGGCGGACGATTACTTGTCCGTTTGACGAGTACGACCACACTTTGAGGGTAACTTAAATACCTTAAGGAGACTTACTTGTCGGGCTGATAAGAAAAATCACGAAGATTGGCCACTGAATGCTATAGGATGTATAACACACCACTAGATGGGTGAAATTAAAATCAAATACATTTGGACAATTGACAGCTTCGGTTACTCTTTCACTCCAGTTTTATTATTCAAAACTTGACATCTTTATCCAAGGCAAATTGTTATTACTGAAATAAAACAGCCAGCATAGACATTTTATTTTAAGTAAAAACTTTAATTATCTGCCGTTATACCTTTGTTGTCGCATTAATTCCTGTGTGACCCGCTCCACTGGTTAGCAGACCTGATGTATCGTAATTTTTCTGTAGCAACTCAAAAGTTGGTTTATGATTGTCTTTCTGTGACACGCAACCAATGCTTGACTGACTCGAAGTGTAGTCACTGTCTGTATTGTTTTCAATAGTCAGTTTATGACTGTCATTCTGGGACACACACCCAATGCTCGACTGACTCAAAGTGTAGTCACTGTCTGTAGTGTTTCCAATAGTCAGTTTATGACTGTCATTTTGGGACACACACCCAATGCTTGACTGACTAACAGTGTAATCACTGTCTGTACTGTTTCCAATAGTCAGTTTATGAATGTCATTTTGGGACACACACCCAATGCTTGACTGACTAACAGTGTAATCACTGTCTGTACTGCTCTCCTCATCTGACAAATATCCACTATCAATCTCAAGAGCGCTTTTATTATTTGTTAAATAATCAAGCTTTTGATCTTGGCTGTCATCAAGTTTTGACTTTGCCTGGCTGAACTCTACCAAAAGAGTCTCTTCACATTGTGACTTTCGTGAGAAAGATTTTGATTTTTGATAGCCAAAATTTGCTAGTAAGTTTGATTTTTGTTCCAATGGTTTAATTTCTTTAGCTTCAGTGACCCCGAATTGAGTGATAGCTCCATTCGGCGTGCTATTGTTTTCCTTTAAAACCTGCTTTCGACCCGGTGGTAACGAGGCTCCAACAGAATGCTGTATTTCAGAGGCTACAGTGTCATTACATTTGAAAATTTTAAGTGGTGCACTGTCATCAACATCGATCCCAACTGTGCTACTTGTATTGCTACCGTCATTTGAGTATTTACGTTTAAGTGATACCGATGATGCATTAACTTCTTTGCTTTCTCCTAAATCAGAACTTGAGCTTTTAGATGAGGTGCAGCCAGGAATGTTTTCTTTGTCGTCATCAGCCTGGTGTAAGGTACCCTGTGCAGTATCATCAGACTGCTGCATAAAGCAAGGAAGCGGAGGCATATTTTCATTTAGGCAATCGAGAGAAGCTACAAGTTCAAAAGGTGGTTTGACAGAACTATATTTCGCACTGTAAGTGGCACACTCTTGGTCGTTTGTGGAAAGTGGAGTTGGTGAGGTCTCTGAACTGCTAACATGTTCTAAGTTATCTGAGTGACTTGATTTTTGGAAGTTGAAATACCTTTGTAAAGAATAACGTTTGTTAGCATAGATAGATGTTTTTTGTTAGACGGAGCATCTTATTAAGCACTGTAACTTCATCACCGTCATCATTGTCATTACCATCTATCATTATCATCATAATCAATCTCATCGTTTATATGCCTTCTATCATCATCACCATCATCAACTTTATGTACCACCTCCATCATCAACCTTATAATAATCGATCTAATCATCATAATCTTCAACATACACACAACAACAACTGATGTTACCATGTCACACAGGAAAATTTCAGTTTTGAACATTCAACTCAGTTATTTAATTTTATCTTCCAATTCAATTCTAGATATTCTGTACATACTCCCTTGTTATGTCGGATAAAGTTATCCACTACTGCATCTTAATTTTGTTATTTTCTATTCTATGGGATGTTCGGATGAAATCGAGATTAACCACGAGAAAAAAACGAGGATAAACAAGCGTTTTGATAAAGGGTTCAGTTGCACTTTTTTCTTCCCCAAAGTTTTTTATTCCTAATTATTTTCGGAAAGATGAAATATTTCTTATTTTTAACATTTCAAATCCTTATACTTCCTCAGAGTATTTCATTCGATTATCAATATTCAATGTTTCGCTTCCACTTCCAAATCATTGCTTTAACACACCATGATAACTCATCTCATTTGTTTAAACTTCTATCTCACACATGCTTCTTTCTTGGCTGTTCATTAAGTTAAAGAGCGATCACTCATTCTGCCTTTTATTTGTAATTTGCTCGCAAGAAGCACGTCATACAGCCCCTTATGTGTTTAAGGCTGTAATGGATGTTCGTAAAACAGCTCCTTAACCAATGGAAACTGCAATCAAAGCTAGAGTAGGGGCACCAGAACTAATTCTCACAAGAAAGCTCTCTGTAACAAGAGTTTGTGACATTCAACAAAACTAATTAAAATTAACCAAATTGAACTACTGTCCTTTCAAGGATGGGTATCTTAAACATAATTTCCTCACCTACTGACTTGAGTGCCACCCTGATCTTGTACTTTCAGTCCATTCACTCTAAATGGGTTTCGAAAACGAGATTTACGAAGTGATAACCTTCTGTTCTCTGAGCAAGGTTCAGAGGAACTTTTTAGTCTGAGGTTTGGTTTAATTGATGTATACATATCAGTTAGTTGATCATTATCCAGGATTTCTTCTTTACCTGTATGAACAGCAGACATAACTAAATCATTTTGAGTTTCCATACCCTCTAATTTATGATTATCATCTAGAACAATTAAGTAATTTGCTATATAAATTGTGTAGTTGGCAAACTTGGCAAGATTTTTTACTTCTAGCCACTAGGGTCCCAAGATTCTAAAAAAGTCAAAAGTCAAAAGTTCAATTCTCTTTAAAAACCTGATTTTTTCAAGTTCCTCTTCCAAAAGTGCTTAATATATAACCAGAAAAATCATTTCACAACATTATAACCACATTACAAACAGGATCACAATTATTGTTTTATGCCTTCAGGTGGAATAAATTTACCCACTACAACTGATTTGCTCAAAACAACTATTGTTTTAAAGCTCAGTCAATATGAGTGGTGCAAAAGTAAAATATTTAGTTGCCATTACTTAACATGTGTACAAAACTTCATAGGTTGTTTCATATCTGAACAAATTTGATGACAAAAATTCTGATACATTAATTATTTTCATTTACTTTTCTTAGCATTAATGAAATTTTTTTCAGACAGTAGACACTACAAACAAAAAATTACTAACATTTATTCTCATCCTTTGCTGCTGCCATTTGTGGGGGTACAAATGGTTTTCTGGCATGATTGGATGGTTCAAAATCCATAAACAGTCCTCCAAGGTTCTTTTGTATGTTCAAAGTTTTGCCCTTTCCATACATGACTGAGCCATTACAGGATGGAGGCCTGGGAGTAAGGGAGTGACAATGGTAGTTCCCTTTATTTCTTTCTTCACAAGTGCTGACTTCTGCCAAAGATTGGTTATATGTGTCTAGGGATATAACCTGATTGAAAAAATAAATGTGTACAAACTAAATACCAAGCAAGACCTGTATGTGTTCTACCATCACCAACAGAAAATATTCTCATTGTTCTGGTTTGAAACAAAATATTTAGGAAACAATCTATTAAAACTAGGTATTAAAAGGCCATTGAAAAAACAAAAAAAACACTCTAGTTAGCATCTTCTTGCTAAATTTGCTTATTTAACATCGACTACTCAGGGTTGTCAAAATAAGCTGGCAACCAGCGCATTTCACCAGCTACTCTGAAAAATGTCCCGGCTACTCTAAATGCTTGTAACTCAATTTTCAGCATGGAAGCATTCACATTGAGGGATTAAAACTGTGAAGTTTAATAGATATGAAAACGAAATACGTCATCACAAAGTTCATATAAAAACAAGAGAAAGTCATGGTGACCAGCAGCGACGGAGGGGGGTCTTTGGCCCCCACTGCCCTCTACTCTTTTGGCAACTCTGGCTACTCTAAATCGTTTTGACAAACCTGCTACTTCTAAGAAACAAAATATCGCAATCCATTCCACCTGTAACCTACATACAAGTACCTGGACATGCTGGATGTCTTTATTAATGAATAATGAGTTACTAATGAATAATTAGGAAATCACAGTATTTTCACATTTAAAAAAACAGGAGGGAATAAAAGAGGAGGGTATCTGACTTCCTTTATATCTTACCTTCTGCTGAAAATCTGCTATGGTATCTCCTGATATTGGGTCAATATTCCCTAGTGCTATTTCATTAGCTAATTTTTTTGGAAGAAGTCTGGCAAAAAACAGTTAAGGTGTAATGTTTAATCATCACCAAAAGTAGTGTAAGAAGTTGACGATTGCACATTTTCCTTTCATTAGACCAACTGAAGCAATGACAATGAATTAGAAACTAGAAAACTGAAACAACTTGACAGGGGTTTTATCAAAAACCTAGCTTCTTTGGTGTATTAAGAGCTATCCAAATTTAGATGGAAAGAATACACACATCCCTGGTTTGAACATCAACCAAGGTCTGGACTTCTCTTGTTTGGCTGGGGAAGTGTTTATTTTTGTACTCCAGTGCAGGTCTTTCGCATTTGGTCAGACACATTTTATAATTACAAGTCTTACACAAGTAGATATAACATATTCTGAAAGGATACGGTCCTGCAAATTGCAGATCCAAGGACTTAAGTTCTTCTGGAATGGTTGTAAGAGGAACAAGGGTCTCTAACTGTGGGTCAAATACTGTTTGGTATAAGAAGGTCTGGTCTGCTTGCTTGAATTTATCCACATACTCCTGAGATACGCTGTACTGATTACCAAGTTTGAGTGACCTCAAAAGCTAGCAGTAAGGAAAGAGATTAAGAGTATAAAAAACATCTTCCATCCGCATTATTATTCTCATTATTATCAACCCTTTCCTAACTGTCATCATGATCATTATCACCAACTTTAAAATTATCATTTTAATCTCTACTTAAAAATCATCATAAAAATATAATCATCATTATCAACATTATTATCATTATCATTATCAACATTATTATCAACATCATTACTATCATCATCATCATCATCACCATCATTGATCATCACCATCATCAGCAACATCATCATTACCATCATCATCATCACCAACATCATTATCATCGATCATCTTTACCATCATCAGCAACATCATTACCATCATCATCACCATCATCATTACTACCATCATCATCATCACCACCATCATCATCATCATCATCATCATCAGCAGCAATATCATCATTACCATCGACATCACCATTACCATCATCATCACCACCACCATCATCATTACCATCATCATCAGCAACATTTTCATTATCATTACCATCAACATCATCACCATCATCATCACCACCATCATCATTATCATCATTACCATCACCATCAGCAACATTATCATCATCATCCACAACATTATCACTGCTGCAGCAATTAAAAATCTAAGAAAAGAAATGTTTTGGTGGAAAATCATTTTGAATTTGGTTCTTAACCAACAATAATCTGATACCATTGTAAATTAAAGTGTTAGAACATAAAAAGCATCCTTCCTGAAAGTGATCCCTGTGTATCATACAGGCATCCCAGCATAGCATTTAAACAAAAGTGAATAAATTATCTTAAAAGTAAGTCCAACAAGTAGCTCAAAAGATCTTTGGAAAAGAAAATAAACTAAGAACACCATGATCATCACAGCAACCATCACCATTATGACCATTACCATCCACACAATCATTATGATCAAATCACAATCATCATGATCAACACATTCACAAATGATCAAATCATGGTTATTTAAATAGACTGACACTCTTCTTAACTATCATCATTGTAAATTTCAAATATAACCAAGTTTTTATACAAGAATTACTGTTCTTTGTTTGATATTGATTTCCTCTTGCAAAAATGTTTCCAAGAAATTACAAGTTACCTTCCAGACATCAGAATATTTTCTCAGCAGTTTGTTAGCAGTCATGAGACCAATCCCTTTCACTGATGGCAGGTAATCACAGCCAGACAAGATACACATGTGTCTAAACTTCTCCATACTAAACTGATGGAATTTGAAATCTGTGAGTCTAGGTAGGTCATCCAAGTCTATCAAAACTCCATTCCCACTTGCATCCATTTTATATAGAACCTAAACAGAAATGAATTCAATGAAACAATTTTTTTTGTGGTAGGGATTACTTTGTAAGCTGCATTCCCTCAAAAGTGTATAATTGGTTAAATTGATCTTTGTGATACTGAGATCTGTGGAAATACACATAGGGCCACACTATAAACTTACTTGCCTCTGCTAGAAAATATTGTAACACTTTTTATATTCTGTTAAAACAGATTGCTTCAAAGGACTGAAAAATAAAACAATGATTTGCCATCATGTTTTCTCAAATGGGACTAGTGTACAAACGAACAGTGATTGACTCTTTCAGAGAAAATTTCTTTGCTAAGACTCATGGAGATATTTAAAATGCAAAAGTTTAGTTTGCATACACTCTGTCTGGTAAATACATACCTTCTTACATCCATAAACAAGCAAGTCAGAGTCTTCAGATATCACAACTTGAATGATTCCATTTTTATAAAGGTAGGTTAATTGTGCATCTGCTTCATATGGGGCCACAATACAATCTACTCCCTTTGCTCTACAAGCCTGCAACATGAAAGAGGCTTTTTTGAGTTAGAATACTGCAACAAAGTTCAAGATTGTACACAAATACAAGGGATTTATTACGTTTTAGACAGTTCAAGAGTACACAGGAAGAAGTTACAAAAATAACTGTTTTAATAAGACATATTTAATATGTTATATTGAAACAGTTAATTTAGTTGTTTATCAATAACCTTTTCATTATTTGGTAAAAGTTATGACTTAACTGAAGTGTAAAAAATATTTAATTTTTTTTTTTGAAAAGCTTGAGGCCCAAACAAATAGCACTCAACTTTTTTTTTCATTTTTCACTTTTAACTCTACATGTCTTTGAAAGAACAAGCAGATTTTCCTAAACACAAATACAGTATTGCGAGTCACCCCACTTTCTTCTTCTTGTCTTTTCCCTCTCCCTTATTAAAATTGTAAGTCTTTTTTGTGTTCTTCAATTTCTACAACTAATTTACTTAGTGATGTTATAGCTGATGTGCATAACATTTTTAAGAAAGTTGCATGATGTTACAAAATATCTGTACCTTAATCACATCTAACGCCATTTCAGGGGTTATATCCACACTCTTCTGGAAACATTCAACAGCTTCAACTTTGTTACCAGCTCGCAGAAATGCCAGACCTTTAGCCTTGTTTTCCTTTCTTAAACTGTTTACAACGAGATGTATATTTTTATATTTAATATTGTTTTAAATTTAAATACAAAATACCTTGATTGACTTAGCTGTTGATTACCTATTTATCTAGTTTAATATATTTGACACAATATGCCAATGTGGGCCAACAAATTAAAATTACTTTAATTTAAACATTGTTCCTTCATTTAACAATAAAAAAGGGTCTTAGAATCAAAACTTAATTGCAAATATACCAAAATAATTTGAGCTATTCATTGTAGGGAACAAAAAAACTCAACATTTTAGAGATTTTTTATGTCAAATGTGTTAAAATGAGAGCAAACAAGGAGTACCCTATTGAAATGAGTGAACTTTTCCCTTTAAAATGTACAAAACAAAATTTAAAATTTTTCCCTTGACTCAATCTCAAAATTACTGTTACATGTACATCAATTCAACAATTTTTCAAACCAGAATCTATTTTCACTGAAAACAAGCCAAAACAGAAAAGAAGCTCCATTTAATATTTAAATTTAAAAATTCATAGACAAAAAAATAAATGTGGAAAGATCTTTTACCTTCTTCTCTCTTTTTCTTTCAGAGCCTTGGAGGGTAAGTGGCCTCCATCAAACACCAAGATTGGTTTGATTTTATGATGAAGCATAAGATTCACTCTTCTCATAACATAGTTGACATACCTGACAAGGGGACAAAAAATTCAAGACTCACTTTACAAAATCTGGTACTAATCTTTTTTAAATATAAATCTGTTTTGTTAAACTAAATCAGATTAACCCTAAATCTAAACAAGAACATTGGCTTCATCTAATTTCTACTAATATCTAGAGTGTCTCATCTATTCCCTAATATAAGGCTTATTCTGATAATGAAATAATTTAATCAATGGTGTCGCCACTCGACTTACACTGTCGTTTTCTTTCCTTCAATCAAGTCCATAGCACATCCATAGACGCCTTTATGAAGCCAACAATAAGCGTCCACACCAACCGCTTGACCAGAAAAATCAGATACCGAAGCTGGCTCTTGAATTGGTTTGAGCATTTGTAGCAAGCCCGTGATTCCCATGGTGTTGATTCAAACTCCTTGATTCTTTTTTGTCTTGATTGATGGTGCCGCGAGCAAGCGCGTTAAAAGTGTCGTCAGATTCTATCTGACTTTAAAGAGGTTTGTTTTATAAAACCATCTTGAGATAACTCAGACTCACTGAAATTCCCATATGCAAAACTAGAACACAAATCAGCAAAAAATATAAAAATAATCAAAATTTTCAAGCACGAGGTCCTTTCTACTCTACTTCTAGTGTGGCCTGCCCGCTCTTTATTGATTTAATGTCGTTGTTATTTTGGTTGTAGATCCTTAAGTATTCCCATAAATTTTTAATTTAACGCCAGAACTGATGTGAATCATTTGATTTCTGAAGTTTCCGTGAAAAAAATTGCAAAGAAAAAAAAAACATACATTCAGGTTGATTCTTAACTTTGGCGCCCTTCAAATAATTGGTCGGTTGACATCGGGTTTACGAAAAAAGTCGAAGTTGAAATCCGAGATGAGGCCGATCTCCGAAATGAAATCGAGACACGTCGAGTTTTAAAATGGCGGCTACATCAGTTCCCTTGTATCATCCGGAGTCTACAAATCCACAAGAATTACAGCAAGATGCAAACCATATGGAAGAATTTTCGTTCGCTGCACCAATGCATGATGAATCAAACCTTTATTCTGGATCGATTGATTCAAGAGAAAGCTTAATGGAAAGTGGCCAAAAAGCCGAAAACATCATGGATGCCCAAAGCTCCATCTATTCGCAAATTTTTAGTAAGAAAGGTTACGAATGGCTTCTTGAGGTGGATGAAGCGGACGATGATGAGGATATGAAAAAACCTCTTTTGTGAGTAATTTTAGTTTCTGTTTTTTTACTCAATGACATTTTTTAATTATAAATTTAAAAAATCTGTTAAACGCTTATGAATGATAAACAAACAGCAACTATTTAACAATCATGTAAAAACTATAGATTGGAGGTTCTAGATTATGTTTATAGTAATATTTTACTAATAAGAAATAATTTTATTCTGTGTAATATTAAAGTTAGTTACGTAATATGGAAAATAAAGTTAGCAATGTTCAACATAAGAATAGACATTGTTACATATTTATTATTTCTGTTGTAAAGTTAATTTCAAAACTATCGATATTTACAGATATTAAAAGTTTGAAACTGTGAATGATAAAAATGTGTATTCCTTTTGTCACAGGGAAGAATTGGACATTGACTGTTCAGATATTTATTACAAGATTCGATGTGTCATTTTCCCATTGCCTTCACTGGGTTTCAAAAGAAATGTATTGAGAGACAATCCAGACTTCTGGGGGCCACTTTTTGTAGTTTTGCTCTATGCAATGATTGCATTATATGGGCAGTTTAAGGTAACTTGCACACAATTATATTATTAGTACTTGTTGTGTAAATGTTGTATTTCAATACAAATCAGGGTTCTTCACAGAAAAAATATCAGAAGGGTAAAATGATATTAATTTCAAGGAAACGATAACAATAAACTGGAATATATTTGCTTTAGCAAAGAGTTGCAATTTTGCTTTCATTTGAATGCACCTTTGCTCTGTTTTGTAGCAGTAAAAGGCAGCCATGTTGTATTGGTCCATATTGTGAACTGGGGCAGACCAAATGCAACAGGAAAAAACTGAATGACGAACGATCACACAAAACACTTTGGTTCTTTAACTTTGCATCATACAATTTAAGTTTTTAGATGATTTCAGTTGGGTACTGCTCCACTCTGCTATGCTGTTAAATATAAACTGTGTAAAAAATTAACCATAAACAACACTTCTAATGTAGGCAACAACAATTTTATACAAAAATATCATTACTAGTTTGACATCTTGTATCTTTAGGTTGTATCATGGATTATCACTATCTGGCTAATTGGATCACTGGTTGTGTTTTTGTTAGCTCGAGTTCTTGGCGGAGAGGTGGGGTTATGTATTGTATCTGCACCAACAATAAAGTTTAGAAAACAACTGAGTGACCAGCTATAGTCTTTAAATAAAATTTTATTTATGTGTTTAAGTCATGCTATGTGTTATCTTTATTGTATGATTATTGATAATGTTACCATGTTTCTTGTCTTTGGAAACTTGTTAGACTG
>JAOEHV020065838.1:0-16549 GCA_025447995.2 Isaurus tuberculatus
TAACCGAACTTGCCCTTCCCTTTTGTCCTTCTTGGGACTTGTCAGTACGGTGTAGCAGAAAATAACACACCTGGCACTCAAACACAAATAGACTCAAAAACGATTGGCATACGCAGTACTATGTGCTTTCAAGGGTCAAGAGTCCAAATATGGCACTTCGCTCACTGACAAACAATACCACGAATTGACAAAAACAATGCTGTAGTGTAGAAAATCGCATGGCCAATTAATCATGTTTTAAAAAATATTGCCATAACGGATCTGAGACTGAAGACCTTTGGTCCAAAGTATATGAAAATATAGAGACTGTACAGTAAAAACCGTGTACAAAATGCCGTGGTACGTTGAAAAAGAACAAAAAAGCTGTCTACATTTGCAAATTCTGATTTATTCCGAGCTCCTAATCATGCTGGTTCACTGACAAGCTTCTTTTTTTACGTAGCCTATCAGCCATTCATTCATGCATTTGTTTTATATTTCTCCATTTTACTAAATAGAGTTTCACACATCCTATATGTACCACGGCCTCTAGTACACGGTCATTTCAGTTGCAGTTTCTATATTTGTAAACCTATAGACCTTTTTCACGGTTTAAATACTTATTTGCCTTCACTGAAATTTATCCACCCAGCCTCGTTCACAAGTTTTTAAATCAAAAGAATATATTACCTTGCTAGCTTGGCGGGCAGTTTTGAATGCAAACAAAAAAATGTTCTAAATCCCTTCTTAACAATAGCCAGACTAAGGCTTTCCTTCATTTTTAAGAACGAAGTAAAAGCAATCGAAACTCGTCTTTAAAAAAGTTTTTTTTTTTTTATCACGAAGTAAGTTGCTTTAAGACAACGTTTAGTTTTTAAAAAGATTGATTTAGGTTTTTGATATAAACAAATAGCCTGGAAATTAGGTTAAACTGCGTACAGTATCTAAGGGCTTTATAATCATAAACGATGTTAAAATAGAAGCAATTTGTAAAAAAAAGACTAATGTTAGTTTATGCTAAAAGTTAACAATTAGGATTTGAGTTGAACACAATTTCCTGGTTCGCGTAATAAAATTCGTGTATACCTTAGCATGGTGTTAGTGGCATTGTACTATGACTATGTGAAATCTACTGCAAAGATCTTCATTCAATTAAAATTGTCAGTCTTTAAAGGTGGCTACTTCTTTTGGTTACAATTGTACAAGTACCCTTCCCCCAACGAGAAGGAAGTCTTTGAGTGTTTAGATGTACACGCTTTTTTTAAAAATAAGAACCAGTAAATTTTGCCGAGGCTCATTGTTCTTAATTTTTTTTGGCTACTTCAGCCTCAATATGTTCTTAAATTGTTCTTATTTCTGTGAACGGTTTGAAATGATAAGAAATCAAAACAAAAAGACAAGGCATTGAAAAACAATGAATAGTATTACACGAATACGTCATATATTACATGTATCATTTGGGACAATGGTAGATATAATAATAAATGAGAAACACTGCTTCTATTTGTGTTTTTACTACATTGCGAACATAAATTACAAGATTCAGTAAAATTTCAACTAGAAATATCAAACAAAACGTGCAATCAAAATCACAAACAATGATTTACATGGTAAAAATTCCTAACCTAAGAAGACAATTAAAATCTTACGTAATACCGTTTCCTTTGTTGCAATACAGCTCAGTTTAGGTATGTAAACAGGACTCGTCATAATCTGGCGAAATATCAAAAAGCATAAAATGTTCAAGTGTATGTATTATTGGTATAATGATCTAAAAATGTGTTGATAAAGCAGTGTTATGTAACAACCAATAAATATGATGAGGCTGCAACGCCAATTGGTAGTCTCCTTACATTGTGGTTAGAGCGACTGTTAGCAGCTTATTTTGATATAGAGAACATATTGCAAAGACCGTGTACGAAATGTGTAGGATCTGTGAAGATTTATCAGTAAAATAAACGTTACGATTGCACAATGAATTACAGTTGTTTCAATTGATTGTTTTACTGATTAATAACTGCCTACAGTAATTTCCTTTGCCTGAGGCAAAAAATAAGTCGAAAAATTAAGGATATTTTAAGGCCAAGAGCACTCAGTATTGGATGAAACAGCAAAACAATGGACGTCTTTATCAATCTAACAAAAACAACTTAAAAACTTATCAACGAAAAAAGGCACTTTACATTTTTGTTTTTGTCAGTTGGAATCGCAATTGAAAAACTGTCTTTGTCCTTGATTTTGGCTTTTTATAAGGCATTTCTTGATTGAAAACAATACTAAATAACATATTGAAAATGGACTAATATTCTGTCTAACTGTTAAAAAAAAGATTTGCCGCCAACTTCTGCTAATACCTTTTTGCTGATGAGATCACGTGAATCATTTTGACCAATGGCAGCGTAGGTGTTTCATTAGTAAATTATTGTTGTATTTTGGTTGGGTACAGTGAACATGTAATACGAATATGAAAAACAGAGGATTTTAGTGGATTATAATCCAAATCCACTTGAGGGGCACAATCGAGTAAAATTGCAAATTCACTTTTGTTTTTCCTAACAAACAAAAAGTTTTTAAAAATTCCCTTTCGAAAAAAGAATATGGCCAAAAGGAACTTTAAAACAAACAGAAATAGTTAGAAGACGGGATTCCAGAAAGGTATTAATCTGAACTTTAGATTGCTTGAAATCCACTATCCCTAGTTTTCCGTGGATTTATGTTGCTGGACCAAAGTAAGTTTGGTACAACTGAAACCAAGACCGTGACATGTCTTGTAAGAATGAAGGGAAAACAGGTTTTTTATGTCCAAAAATGTTATCGCAAAAATGATGCAATTGATGAGAGAGTTTTCTCAGCCCTATATTACCGGCTTAGATCTCGAGTGAAAGAGCTAGCTACCGACTCCGTTTCGTTTTGAGCAACGTGGTTTACTTCTTATGTAAAGAGTGGAGATAATATTTTTGCAGTTTACATTACGACATTTCTCTTGAACGTGAGAAAACAAAAATTACATTTCCAAAATCTTTATGATACTATATAAATTTCATATCAATTTAGCCTTAGCTTACAAAGCTAATATTATTAAAACTACGTGTCCAGAAGGTGGTGCTGTATTCAAAGATGATATTTTCTATGAAAAAAGAACGTGCTCTTTACTATTCCATTTGATATATTTATTAGTGGGAAAAAATGCTGTTCAAAACATTGCTAAAAGGTCGCTGGAAAAGTTTAACAGTTTTATATTGAAAACGAAATACATATTTCAGCAATAACTATATGTCAAAAGATAAACTTTTTACTGCACAAAGTGTAAAATTACTCCATTTAAGTTCTTATGTAATGCTATTTCCTTGTAAACAAAATTCGTAACCTGGCGAAATTTCAAAAAGCATGAAATGTTCAAGTGCATCTTACATTTCCGGTATAGAGATCTAAATTTGTGTTTACTGAAGCAATTAGTGGTCAAATCTGTTGTTCTGGTTTCGTTTACAAGCTAAAAGAGGGTTATACAATCAATACTACGAGTGGGTTATCATCGATTTTGTTGTACCATCTCCTCATATAGGATATATTCTAAATGCTCTATTGCATGTCAGTTGAAAGGGTGGTCTTGTATTATGGAACGATTCTGACTCAAAAAACGTTCGAGTGTCAACAACTCAAGAGCTGATGCTTTTTCCGCAACGAGTTTAGTTCAAGCGGTTGCCCAAACTCCTTTCATGTTGGTATTCCAACAATGCAACATCAAGTCCCACTTTTGATGGTATATTAGTTCAAGTTTAATTAATTTAGATAGTTCGAAAATATTTTTACATAATGGGAGGACCTTATAAATTTGCAACAATGACATGAATGAAATAATGAAAATTTTTCAGTGAGCAACCGTTTATTAAGTTAACTTGATTTCATTTTTTACTGCTTTTGCACACTCGTAGAAACCGGTCTTCCCCGCTCTACCATCTCCACACTTTTCAACCCCAACCTCTCTGCCGCGCAATCTTTCTCAATCCCAAGATCCGCTTCTTGTCACATTTCTGCGTCCAAATGCGTACAATGACAGTGATATTCGTAAGTCTATACACAAGGCGACAATTACAGAGCATATCAGAAACAAATTCGCTATTTTTTTAAATTCTCTGTATTTTCGAAAAACTTGATCAGAAAAACCACCAAGATCTTTGGAATGAGGGCGTTTTAAGATCTGTATTACCCAACAGTACTACAGTTTGAGTATGAGAAACGCCCTTAACACCCCATTCCCTCAAAGTCGAGGGCACAAGACAGCAGTGCGCGTGTGCCAATACAGGAACACGCTAAAAGCGTATTTTTGTCTACCGCATACATAATATGTGGTAAACGCAACAAATCTTATACATCGACAGTACCATAAGACACCATTTAGATTGTATTAAAACAACAATTTAAAAGCCCCTATTCTTCCGACTGCAAACATTTCAGAAAATGACAAAAAATACCCAACAACTCTCTAACTTTCCGTTGAGGATCACAGCTTGTTAACTAATTAGCATTAATACGAAACAATCAAGCACCAGGGGCAAGTGAAACTAGCAGCGAGTATCACTAAACTTGTGTAACCTAAATCACACTGCTTTTCAGCATAAAAATCATGTCGGGAATTTTCAGTAAGCGCGTTTTAATTACTTCTGTCGGTATTGGAACCGGTGCTTTAATAGTAGCGAAACTTTTATCGGGGCGTGGCGGGAAACCGAATTACGGGACGCATGGATTTGGAGCTGCACAGCACGCGCTGGATGACTATCCAGACCTGCGCGGGCACAACAACTGTATGGCAAACCATCTTTCACCCAGACTTTACGCCAAACTGAAGAACGAACAAACACCTAATGGATTCACTTTAGATAAAGCAATTCAAACAGGTGGGTGTCTTAGCAAAAATGCGAACAACCGTCAGTATGTGCTTCTTTTTGAAAAAAAAAGGCCACTGGATTTGTACTTGAAGACTGCGAAACGTCGAATTTCTGCATTAATTTTCATTTGAACAACTTTGAAAAGATCGTTATTAATACGGATTTGTATTCCATAGTATATTACTAACTCGTTTTTGGTATCTCATGGAACACAGGTGTTGACAATCCCGGCCATCCTTTTATAAGTACAGTTGGTATTGTGGCTGGAGACGAAGAATCTTATCAAGTATTTGCCGAGCTTTTTGATCCAATAATCGAAGAGCGTCACAATGGTTTTAAGAGAGACGATAAGCATGTCACAGATCTTGATTCAAGCAAAATACGTGGAGGAAATTTTGACGAGAGATATGTGTTATCATCCCGCTGCCGTACGGGTCGATCAATCCGCGGTCTCAGCTTACCTCCCCACTGCACACGCGCAGAGAGACGCGAAACAGAGAAAATTGTAGTGAAGGCCCTCAGTGGGCTCAAAGGTACAACAACAACTTTATTTACACTGATTACAGGCCTGTACGCAGGATGGGGGGCCCAACCCAACGGCCGTAAAGGTCCGCAAAAGTCCACTCGATTATAAAAGTAATTAATAGATATATATGTTAGATACAATAAGTTCGGTGTTCTAGATTCCGCCATGAGCTCACATCTTCATTAACCCTTGAGATAACGATGAAGCGTATTTGCTTATGAAAACAATGTGTCCAGCCGAAAGAATTTTAATTTTTCTCTTACTTTTTCAAGCCTTTTTAAGGAGAAGAAAATGTATCCGAGGGTTGGGGGGGGGGGGGGTTTAGTCCCAAAAAATTTTGTTCGCATCCCGCAGTAAAATTCTTGCGTACGGGCCTGGATTACAAGACGTACACACATAAAAAGAATAAATATTTTAAAATTGATGTACTGCTGGCCATCGGAAATAGCTTTCGCTAAAGGAGTCCTAATAATCCACAAGCAATATTCTAACGCTCTAGTTTTTTTCACTGCAGGGGATCTGGATGGTAAATACTACCCTCTGACAAACATGACACCGGAAGAGCAAGATCAACTGATCGCTGATCACTTCCTATTTGACAAGCCGGTATCTCCTCTGCTAACATGCGCAGGAATGGCACGTGATTGGCCAGACTCACGGGGAATATGGCACAACAAACAGAAGAATTTTCTGGTGTGGGTCAATGAAGAAGACCATACTAGGATGATCTCAATGGAAAAAGGAGGAAACATGAAGCGTGTTTTCGAACGGTTCTGTCGAGGACTCAATCAGGTACAATTTACGCTTCAAAATCCTGAAGCAAGGAATCGAACACCTACATTAGGGGTTATAAACTAATATGTCCTCCTTTAAAGGTTTCTAATTCATAGTAATTGTATTTTCTACGTATCTGTTGCACAACTAAAATAAAATAGATTATGCTAAACCTTACCTACGCCTTACCACTAGGCTATAACGTCTACTGACATAGGAAAGAAAGAAATAAGAAAAAGTTTAGGAGGTATCAACAATTTACCTAAAAAACTCTTAAAGCAAAAAAGGAGAACAAGAGCCCCATGCCTTACCAAGAAGCCATGACGTCAACTGAAAAAAAATTTAAAGAAGTATCAATAGTTTCTCTTTAAACCAATATGAAGTAAAATCAATGGACAAGAGTCCTCTGCCTTACCACTAGGCCATGACGTCAACTGATATACGAAAGCAACATTTTTATGGTATGAACAGTTTATCTAAAAACCTATTTTAAGCAAAAGCAATTGACAAGAGTCCTGTGCCTTACCACTAGGCCATGACGTCAGCTGAAATACGACTTCGAAATCTTAGCCTTAGGAGGTGTGAACAAATTATCTAAAAACTTACGAAGGAAAAGAAATGGAGAAGAGTTTCGTACCTTATACTTATCTGGATTCTATGTTTTTGCACAACTAAAAAAAGTAGACAGTGCTATAGTTTATCTTAGACAGAATAAACTTAAGGATAGCGAATCATGCGAAAAGATTGATAAACTTTTTTAAGTACAACTTTATTATGAACTAACCGATAGTTCCGTAGATTTGTTTTTGTGTCATTTATTTAATTAGGTGGAACAGCTGATAAAAAGTGAAGGAGGCGAATTCATGTGGAGTCAACATCTTGGTTTTATCCTCACCTGTCCCAGTAACTTGGGAACAGGATTGCGAGCCGGAGTCCATGTTAAACTCCCTCTACTGAGTAAAGTAAGTTAATCAAAGAATGAGATTAACGTTTATAGTGGTTATCATTCATGCTTCCCAGTTTCAACTCCCGTTCAGCCTTGTGTTGTCCAAATTAAACAACAAGGTAATTAGCTTAGCTTACTTAGGAAACAAGCTCCTTGCGTCTTAAAAGTTCTGATTTCATTCCAGGATTCTCGTTTCCCTAAAATTCTGGATCGACTCCGCCTCCAAAAGCGAGGTACCGGCGGAGTTGATACGGCGGCGGAGGGAGGCATCTTCGATATATCAAACTCGGACCGTCTGGGGTTCTCTGAGGTAGGAAGTACAAACCATAAATGCTTTTGTTTTGGCCTTTTTTCATCAGTGAACAATTTTGTGTCCCCAGCAACATGCCGATGACGAGCAAGCTTTCCTTGAGATTGCTTAAAATGCCTATGACACAAAATTTTTTCTGCACATTTGGAAACTATTGCGTTTCAAACGTACGATTCCAAAGTTTGAAGTGTGTAAGAAAATAACCGGCGATTTTATACGTGGTTTAAAGTTGGTTATTTTGTCACTACATTACAGGGATTGGGTCGAGTGACGTAATGTAGAGCGGGAACACAGCGGTAAGGTTTTGCTTTATCTTTACTTTGTTTTCAAAAATTAAACACGTCATTTCTTTGTGATTTGACAGCTTTGCCCATCGGGAGTGCCTGCAACAAAATAATCTCTCTTTCCCTTTTTTTGTTTCTTTTCAAAACTAAAAAGATTGCTTGTGCACCTTGGAATACGTCACAATCTTTTCTGTAAGAGGTTTTTGGCCGTACGAGACAACTACCATTTTTCAACTGAAATATCCGAACTTTAGCATGTGTAAAACCGCCATTATTTGTCCTACACACCAAATTTTGGAATCATATGTTTCAAACGCTATATTTTCCATAAGCTCAAAAAAAAAAAAACAGCCATGCAAGAGTTTGGCGAAGAATTCGGATTATCAATAGTATTCTTTTCTGCGTCTAACTTGTATGGTTGTCAAGCGATACATGTCAGCTTAGCCGCCATCGGCTTGTGTAAGGCTATCAATGGTTTCTTACACTCAGGCTCTTTAAAAATTATAGTAGATTTTCGTAAATATAGTGTCCAAAATTGACATTGCTCCCAGCAGTGGCTGCAAGCACCCATTGACGCGAATTTGCTAAACTGAACTTTCGACGTTTACTCAGCCACATCCCATAAGCGTTACCGCCCAACTTTCACTATATGAACACGAACCGCCTCATCCACACGAGCTGAAATAATCCTTGTAGACAAAAACTACATTAAACATCTGCTTCCACACGAATCCTACAAACGTTTTTGGTTCGGCTTTTCTTTTCAAACAAATTTTTCAAAACGTCTTAATCCTGTATTCTACTGAATTGTTAAACTCCTGTAGGAGCCTGGACTTGAGTTAGTGAGGTCCAACAATACAAAGTCGCCATTTGAATCATCTAAAAATCACTCTGCTGGGCGGTTTCAAAGCATGCGATTTCGAGTCTGCCTGTTTGACATCCAAAAATATGTGGTTTAATACAATATCCATTTCGCATCGATGACCTTAGTTGATTTTGCTCACTTATCTCGAGAAATTTTCAACAAGTCAGAAACAAGAGCTGGAAGGCTAGTTCTAGGCAAAAATTTCACGTTGTGGTCAAATAAGGAAGTCTGACCGCAATCAAGAAATTCCAGAAAAAATCTTGCATAGACAAGGCGTTAATTGATTGTTTTATATGAATAAATAAATGCAAGTAAGCACCCAAAAAGCTGCTCTCACATAAATGGCATAAGTATTTTACTCTTTCCAGGCTTGTGTTCGGGGCCTCGGGAATCGTTTTGCCTACACAGGCGCAAAAAAAAAAAAAAATCATCAACTGGATTCATAAACAATGCCTTAGTTCATGGTTTCTGGAGGACGACCTTCGGTTTCTAGAAAGCAATAGCAAGTGTTTGTGTGGTAATGATTTTGTATCTTTCTGTTCTTTCATTAAGGTGCAACTGGTTCAAAGTGTTATCGATGGTGTTAACTTGTTGATCGCAATGGAGAAACGACTGGAGCGCGGCCGAACTATTGACGAACTTATTCCTTCAAGCATGATCTCAAAAGTTTAAATCATTTCTGAATTCTTTCAAGTGAAATTTGTTTATATAAGACAATAAACTCTCCAAAATATTGATTTCTAACAAGGAATTATTTTCAAAAGAAACGTAAACAACGAAGATCAACTAACTTTATTTCAGTTTTAATAAATACAAAATATACATCAGTGGCTTTTTAGTTGAAAGTTATTTAATGCATTTCGTTTAACACAATAAGATCAGCATTAAGATTTAATACAAGCTAGTTTCTGATTTGATTTTTTTTTAATTTAACGATTTGTTCCGAAGAAAAATCTTTCAAAACGATTTACCACTACCCTTCAATCAATATTCCACAAACATGTCAATTTTATTTTTTGATTTCAAATATATAGAATTTACAGAGCGTTTTATTTTCTTAGCAAAAATATTTGGCGAGCTAAATAATTAAACTCTTCGAATATCCTGGGTACACACTTCCGAAAGGCACTGCGATCGATTTGGAAAGAAAAAGAGACCGCTGATCTAACGAATTACTAGCATCACTTTTATATGAAACTGATCATAACATTTATGCTGTCACAAACAGCATCGTGTTAGATGGATCAATGGATCTGCCATGAAAGACTCAATCGAAAACATTTTTGTTGGTTAAGATTTTCTCTTCTAAGGCAAATATTAAATGAAAGTATTCTAAGCTGAGAATCTGAACGTGAAACCAGCGCCTTGAGGACCACAAGTCTTCTCTTCATCTCTTTCTTTTCCAAATCTATCTCAAACTGTCCTCTTGATGAAATCCTTTTAAAAAATGCGCCCTTCTGGAGTCAAAAAGACTTCAGTGGAACTCTTTGTAAGACACTTTCGAATATTATTGAATCCTGCTGCTTGTATCTTCTAAATTCTACGATAGCATCCCTCATCAGTCCACCTTAATCCTTCCACTGAAGGGCTTCGTTCTTGAATCTGATTCTTAACGTCAAAGAAATATCTAATGAGCTTGTTCCTAACAACGTAGCCCAAATCAAACTAAAAGAAACATATAAACAAAAAAATAAAAATTGAACAATAAAAAATATTTCATGTTTGCCAGTTTTTTTTGGCTACAAAAAATCCAACAAGCGCCGCCGCTCCGATAAAGACTATAATTTTGCGGGTAGAGCGCCAGGAACTGGCTTCCTGGGACGAGCCTTCTCGGATAAGATCAGCCGAGGTTTCTGACGCAGTAGCAGACAACTGAAACAAAGACAGAAATGTTAGTGTTAGATGCCAGTCATATATAACCTCCAAGACAACTCCGCTCCGAATGCCCCAACCCACAAGATTTTCTAGTCATGTAAGTTTGTCAAATATTCATCTCCCTTTTTCTTAAACTCTAAAACCTGTGTTGAGAGCAGTGTCCACTTTCCAAGAGATGACTTCGAACCGCATTTGCACTCATTACTGCTTTCTAGTATTAACCTTGGTCAATCCAATCCCAGGATAGCTCCCAGCCAAAGCTGGTACTCATTTACCGACCTTGTAAGGATGCAAAGCTGAGTAAGATTTGGCGGAAAAGAAGGTCACACAAATATTAAAATTTCGGTTGAACTTGGGATCAAACCTGGGACCTTGTAAATGGAAGGCAGAAATCTTACCAAATGTACCAACCAATCCGCCCTAAACGAAGACATAACTCTCAAAACTTCAGCTTCCAACACTACACGTGTTTCACCTTGGTCACGTGTTTTAATAATAACTCCCGTAACCCCATTCCACCCCACTAGTCCTCTCCTTAACGTTGGAGGTTCCATTCTCTGGACTACGTTAACAAAGTTTTCAGAACAAAGAGATACTCACACGTGACACTTCATCCTCTAATGCTATCATCTGTTCGGTGAGGTTTCGAACGGTTTGTGACGCTTCGGCGGTGTACAGGACCATTCCTTCTGTTTCACAAACATCCTGAAAACAAAAAAACATTCATAATCCATTAAATAAAAGGGCTTCCGAACCTTAGCCAAACAATAGGAGCAAACGGAGAAAATAAACTGAAAAACATCTGCCTTTATAAACAAAGAATCCAAACAACCGGCTTTTAAGATGAATAGTAGTTTTTGACAGGGAGTGTGTGACTTAAATCATTTCAGTTACAATCCTTTCGACAGGCACCATAATATTTAAACAAAACTACATAAAATCGCAAGATGAATACTCAAAGAAAAAACAAGACAAAACACGAGAAACAAACCTGAACAAACTGTGTTGTGTCTTGAACCTGATTTAATCGTCTCTGTAAATACCCAACACTGCTCTGTAATGCAGACAGGTGTTTTGCTATATTGGCTAGGACAGTTGTAGTATCTGCAGCGCTTAAAACAACAAACACGAGTAAATTAATACACATTTAAATTGTGAAACTAATTTAGGTCGTTCCAGCAAAACTTATTTGAAATTTCCAAAAAATCAATGACTGACTTCTTTATAACTGGGTAAGATTTACGTAGTTTGAGAAACACTTTTCAAAAAAATTTAAATAAACGTCTTTAAATGACGTTAGCAGACGTCGAAAAGTCGTCCCTTTAAAACATGTTATCGCTAAATTTTATAGTTAAATTGTTAAATAAGAATCGTCTCATTAAAAAATAAACGTGTCAACCCGAAATTCGAAGCCAAATCAGGTCCCTCAAAGAAATGAGTATGAACTTGGGGTGAAAACTTAAACCTGGGTCATTACTAATATGATACTGAACAAATAGACACTGACCGAGCTAACACAGTCCAAACATGGACAGACACCAGAACCTCGAAATCTCACGGTTAGGTGGAAGACTCAAGGTTTAAGGGCTTATCTCACAGCTTTGTGGCTTGACCTTTATAAAATCCTACACTTTTCCGGCTGCATCAATTTACACTTCCAAAAATTAATATTTTATTCTGTGTATTTCTAGTAATTTTAGAACTTCTCTTTTTGTTTCTTAAAATTTTGAAAAAAAATTGTTTTGTTTGGCTTCTTACTTGTCTACGGTTCCCTAATTTCACAATTTAATTAACAATTTATCCTTTGTAAACCTTAAGTTCTTATCCATATCTTTAGGTTTTATTAGGGGCATATCTGAGATCTTCTAATGGGGCATTGAGAGGTTGAAGTTAGTGTCGAGACACATCATCTCACCTTATTATGTCCAGCTGTTGCATTACACTCGACATGTCCCATTCCTTCTTATGCAAGTCTCTAATACCATCTAGGAGTCTTTTGCGTACACCAACTTGACTAATTCCCATCTGAGGTAAAACAATAAAACAAAATCAGAAAATCCAAGAGATAGGATACTTACAATGATCATTTTACTGGATGTTACTAATAAACTTTGTCATTAAGGACGATTATCAGCTCGGTTGCTTCCCCTGGTTTATCGTATCTCGTAGATGTATATAAATTTGCTACCAGGCATATTAAAAAGGCATCTGGCCTTGTGCTTCAAAATACTACAGTACAACCTCCGTTAAATCTTTGTCAACCATTTGTGCAAGTCCTTCAAATGTTATCCGGTGCTCCTAAATGAACAGACAAAAAATACAGTGTTAATCAAATAGCTACAAAAAGTCTTGAAGCCCCATGACCCATTCAAAGCTATGTTGATTGCAATGGTAGGCAAAGACAATTAGCACTACTTTACATATTAATCAAATGCAACAAAAATAACATGTAATCATATTTAATTCACTTAAACTTGGCTGAAAACTAAAAACCTCAAGGATTTTTTCCTTCTAGGAAATCCCTATTTTCACAAAATCTCAGGTTTTGAGTGGAAAATTCCCAAATTTAAGGAATTCCAGGTTTCTCAGGTGGTGTACCAATTCTTTAAAAAAGTAAAGTACAAATATTAATGTCAGTGCTCAGAGATTCAGCAATTGAAACACCCATATATTGAACCCACCATAAATTTTGGGATGAGGTGACCAAGTTCTAGTCCCTGAAGAAACAGCTCCATATCACCATAGCTTTTAAGAGCAGGACAAGCACTGTATACATAAAACAAGCCATGAATTAAGTAGATAGAATAAGTAAGTTATGAAAACCTTCATTGATAGAGCAAAGAATAAACAAATTATTTTGAAATGAGTTTGAATGAATTAGTGATTAGAGAATTATGTAAAGAGAAAAAACCTGAATTTTAACCATTTTGAAAAGAGCAGTAGGATAAGGCAAGCAGAGGAAAATAGTTGTGAAAAAGAAATAGGAAATTTTACAAAGAAAGGAATAAGCAGAAAGACTTGTTCATTAAGCCAGTAACATAAGAATTCTTTGAGTGATGAATGGCAATAACGGGAGGTTACATAACAATCAATAATTATAGAAAAAATACCAATAAATATAATATATTCTAATATTTAACATATTTACACGTAGGGATTGGTTGCCTGATCATTTTGGCATTAATGTTAATTGTATTCATGGAGGGAGGGAAACCGAAAATCCCAGAGAAAAATTATCAGATTAAGATTGAGCCAGACAAACCTAAAGCTAATGTGGGAAGCCCAGCCAGGAATTTGAACTTGGGTCCACTGAGGTGGGAGGCCAGTGTAATAACCACCAGACTCCCCATACCAAAACAAACAGATATAAAGTCCTAATTTGCCATATTCTGAGAATAGATTAAAATCAAATTATAACACGCAGAAAGTTTAGTCTTATATGGATAGCCAAAGGGCAAAGGAACTGGTACTAAGTGAAGCATGGAGTGAAGGAGGAGCTGTGGCAAACCAGTTTAATCAGATAGATCATTTGCAGGGCACTGTTTCTCAACTAGGTCAATGGAACTGATTTTCGTGTACATAATGATCATGATGATCTAAAGATGACAAAACTGAGGCAACTTTTTGTTGCTGCTGGTTGTAGTGATGATCATGATGGTGGTGATGGTGCTGCTGCTGATAATGATGACGATGATGATGGCACTGATGAATATGGTTTTTATGGTGATGGTTAATGAAGATGATGCTGCTGATGATGAGGACAGTCACAAAATAATGAAGATAAAAGTGAAGACATTTGAACCAATCCACAGTTCAAGGTGAATTGTACTTGTTGCAATGTTGTGATACAATTAAGTTGCTCTCTATTCTGCAATACTTTTTTTTATCACAATTTGTCTCACAACTGCAAGTTGCAATGGAGATATTGTTGCCTTTTCTAACAGCTCTTTAACTATAAAATATTTATGAAATTATGGGTTTCGCAAAAATCAACAAGGAATAAAACAAGATTTTACTTTTCTGATCTGCTTGAACTTGCAACTGGCCGAGGATTTCCAGAAACAATGCCCTCAAGAATTTCTGCAAGCTATAAAAAAAGTTAAATTGTAATGTTGTGGAAATTTTTTGTATTACACAGAAAGGGCCTTGCGCCTTTCTGTTTTGGCCTGGTATGCAGCTGTTGAAGTAAAGTCTAATAACCAATTTCAATCACATTATAAAATAACTAAACTGAACAATAATACATATTATCATATGGATTGAGCATGGTAATGTGATCTCTAAAATTTGTAATAAGTCCTTTATGTTCAATGTCAGTGATGTTTACAGTTTCATATCTTATGTAATTACTTACTGTAGTATGACCATGTGAATATGCTATGTCACTTGCAGATTGGCCATCATTGGTGTAAATCTTAGGGTCAGCATTATGGTCTAACAAAATTCGAGCTAGTCTACCATGACCTCGCATTGCTGCCATTGCCAATGCCTGGAAAATTAATACAATGAAAATTATTTAATCATTTTTAGGTTGGATGCTTACAAGAACATCATCGTTACATACTAGATTTAAAGGTATTAAAAAATACTCTAGTAAGTATAATCTAGATCATATGAAGGGTCACTTTAAAGGGTTTCATCAAGTGGTTTAAAAGTCAATTGAAAGTGAGTAAAAACATTCTTTTTTACCCTGAATCAAAAACAATAAAAAATAATGAATAGTCACTTTATTAAGTCTCATTTGTTTCAATGGTTCAAAAGTTAGTCAAAATGAAAAACACCAATCATTTCTACACTTCATGACATACAAAATGAATGATCACTTCAAGTTGAATAATACTTATCTATTTATTGGATTTTCCAATCATGGAAGGTGAATGACATAATAGGACATTAAGTCCCCTACAAGATGTATCACCAATATACCAATCATTCCAAAGATTTTCATAAACTGGTTCAAAAGTTAGAATGGATAACAAAAGTAATTTATACTCTTTTAAAAGACAAACAGAATGAATGGATTGAAACAACCAAACAACAAGTTTGCTTAATTATTTTTTGTGTTTGAATGAATATTCAGTTTTTAAAAGGTAATAGTACTTCATTTAATACAAAGCCGACCAATGGAGACTGCTCCTTACAGTCCATCCTCTGGAGTCTTGTTTGTTAATCTCAGCATGATTTTCTATCAGCTTCTCACATAACAATATTCTCCCCTCGCGTGCAGCATACATTAGTGGTGACATACGATACCTGCAGAAAACAAGAAAAGCATCAATAAAGGATACCAGGCTCTCACAAAATTTGCTGTAAAGCACACTTTATATCTCAAAATTGTACTGCAAGTTACATTTATTAGTTTTATATTAATGTGCAAGTGCTCTATGACGATCCCTCCTACCAATGGCAATGTGCTGAAGAATTGCTAACTAAGTTAAAGGGGTTAAAAAGGGAGAAAAACAAATAGTAACAATTGACAGTATTAAATGGCTGTTTGAAGTGATGAAAAATTTACATCATATTTTTTCAGGATAATAAAGCAGGATCAACAGTAAAAAAAGACATGCTTGGAAATTCAATAGAAAGGTCAAATATTGATAATAGTGTAAGTTTTTTGCAAGTTAACGTAAGAAACAGCATCACATTTCAGTGACAATTATTTGTTTTCAACTCACTTGTCATATGCATTTACTCTGACTCCATGTTTCAGCAACAGATCAACACACTGAAGATGCTCCTCTTCTGAGTTTGCTGATGTACTGCAGACACCCATTAATGCAGTGTACATGTCTTAATTTGATAAATATATGTTAACAACAATCACATGTGAAAAAAACAATTATAATAATTCTTCTTTATTTCATATATACTGAGATTTTTGCATCAAATTTTGCTGTGTGAAAAAGCGTTTCGGATTTTACTTCGACCAATCAGAGAGGCGAAACAAGTTTCTCACACGTGAAAAAATCGTTTCGTCCAATCACAAACCACGGTTTAAGCGAATTGTGTTTTTCGCGGTCATCGCGAGTAGCTTTGTCGGGCAGCTTTGACAAGATAATATTTTCGGTGTACTCGAGTTGTTCGTAATTCAAACTTATCAAGAG
>JAOEHV020065938.1:0-30875 GCA_025447995.2 Isaurus tuberculatus
CGAAAACACAAAAAAGTCAACAAAATTTGGTGTGAACGTATTTCGAGGTAAGTTTTAATAATTGATTGATCCATGTCGAACAACTTTTTAACAATTCTTAATTGTATTATGCGCTCGGCAGCTTGGCTCTGGATGAAAAGTATATAATTAAATTTATATTTTTTTAAAAAAAGCATGTTTTTCACTGATTCACTGGTTGGGTAACTATAATTTTATGCTAATGTAATTATTCACCTCAGTGTCGGTGAAAACCAAATACATTCACCGAGCCACTTTCACGGCTTGGTGAATATCCTTGTTTATTCACCTCCACTTCGGTGAATAATTACACACTATCCAGCATCTCCCAGAATTAAAGGCTAAATGTCTATGCTCATAGTACTGTATATCTAGGATAAATAAAATTACTAACAGGAAAATGTGGTAAGGTGGACCTTAGAAATTAGTTAAATGGACACAATTAAGAAAAAACCAAAAACCTTGATACGTCCAGAAACAAAGTTTTCAGTGATTGTGGACAGTAGACAGCTGCAAAGAAAAAAAGCTGGCAACAGACACACATTTTGCATCTAAAATACTGACTTAATATGCATGGTGATAAAATGGACAACATATACAACCACCATACCAACTTGCTAATAAACTAAAATATTTTCCTTTCAGTAGTGCCAAACAAAAAAGTGCTTTCTTAATTTCGAGTCCACAGAATGGGTAAAAGGTAAAATAAATATAATTGGACTTGATTTATAATGTAAATTAAGTTTCTGTCACTACATATTAGCTTTAGGTTTCTTCTGACCAATCTATTTTTGTCTGTGACATAATTATCTGTCAACTGTGACAGTCACAATTTGTCAAAACCAGTTGACATAAAAATATAATTTTATACTGAAGGAATTCAAAAACACATGTCAATTTCTAAATCAGTTGCACTTTTTGCTGTGTACACATCTATATTGTACAATAAACATGATGAAGTCAATCAATCTTTAGCTTACAATTCAATATAATAAATCAAGTTCTGTTCTTCTGCAGTATGACCTGTGTTTATACTAACCTTAAAGTATGGAAGGTAATCTTGAAGTGAAGTGTCATTAATTGAATAGTGACAGTACGTTAACACGCTATCAATGGGTACTTGACTTCTCTCAATTACACTTCTGTATCAAAAACAAAACAATCTTAATGTCATTACCAAAAAACATGTCTCATATTATTCAATGACATATTAAATTTAAATAGTTTACATAATAATGATTTAATTTATAATATTATATAAAATTAATTACTGGCATTGATAGTAATTATTACAATTTATAGGAACTTATATATACTTACCTAAAGTTTTCAAGGGGATAACCAGTTATACCAATAAATTTTGCCTTTCCACTTTCCTTCACCTGTGTTTGGCAGAATTGACAATGCAGAAACTAACATTAATCAAATACAAACTTCCTATCAGACATCTTAAAGTTGTAATTTATAATTATAATTGTTATATACCTAGACTTTCACTCAACAAAATGAGCACTGTGATTGGTCGATTCTTGGTCACATGCTGTTGATCAAATTCAAATGTATCCCGACCAGGATACAATTGCGCAGTTGTTGCCCGCAGGCTGACCACAACAGCACGTGATCTGTGCATGACATGACTAAATTAAAAGTGGCGTGATTTTCAGCATGTGCTCACGTCAGCTTGACTGACAGTGGCAGAACTGACAACACTGCAAATTTTTAGTTTCAACCAGCGATGATCGATAATGGAACCCAGTGAGGCTAAACGAAAACGCTTTTCTACATTATCAGAGGAAGAAATACAGAACTTAATTGAAAGCAAAGATTCTGAAGTTAAACCAGAAGATGAGCCAGTAAAAAATACAGAATCGCTAGAAAAAATTCCGAAGAAGGAACTTAATGAACTTTTCATGTACTTCAGCAGGATTGACGGTTGTGAATAAAGAAGTTCTGCCGTCTTTGTTTGTTTATGTTTATGATTGTTTAGGGGAAAGTCTAAATATATAACAAAGCACTTAATGTATCGTTCCTCGGGAAACTAGTTAGTTTTGTTTTCCCTCGAGTCCTGATGTTTCCCTCGACTCCGTCTCAGGGAAACATCAGGACTCTTGGGAAAACAAAACTAACTGTTTCCCTCTGGACCATACATTAAGTGTATATTGTTTGAGCCCTGAGGGACCTTTAATGTTACCCCTTCCCTTCACCCTGAAAAAAGTGAGCTTAATGCTTGCTATGGTCCCTGGAGCTACATTGGATAGAATCTTCATCTTGCTGATAAGGTTCTCATTACAGCTTGATACTAGTTTAGTTGCTCCAACTTCACATTGTTATCAGTGATTATACAAATTAAAAGGAAGTTTCATGGTAACTATGGCTCATGAAGGAACAGATAAAATTTACATTTCATCAAACTGACATTTTTATTAGTTGCTTCACTTGCACATTACTAGTGAATCTACAGATTAAAGAGGAGCTCAGTGCTGGCTACGGAATTCGAAACAATCTCATTCAACTTAGGAGATCAGTTCTGAATTACACCTTGATAACTTCATTTCATATCTACAGAGTAAGAAAGAGGTTAATGGCAGCTTTTGTCCCTGGAACAGTATTTGAAAGAATCTCCTTTATCTCATCAGACATGTTTTCTTTACTGCTTGATAGTTGTTTCTTTAGTTCCTACATCAAAAAAGAGATAAAAATAAGCACCATTACAGTTTTGCTAAGCTTGATATATAAACAAGTACACTATCACTTAAGACTAAGGTACTAGCTGTTTACAAGATGAATTGCTGAAACTGAAACAGACCAGGCCATTTCAAGAAAGTTTGGAAATAAAATTCATTTATTTGTAAACTTCAGACATATTACTCATTCTGCATTTCTGTTAAAAACTATTAGTGCAAAAAAAGCTCTTATTAAGATTCAAAAATATTTTGAAAATAATATATTAGATGGAAGAGTTAGGGGATCTCAATGCACATTAGCTTTGATTAAAATTCTGTAAAGACTCTTTATATAAAACTGCTAGTTACACAATGATTTTTACAATATCTGGTAGCACAAGAACATTTAATTATAATTACCAAATGAAATTACTTTGAAACTCCATGATTTCAGCTGGTGTACTTAATTAAACAAGGGAAATCAGTGAAATCGAGTAGTGATGTAACAATTCATTCTGGAAAAATGTTTCACAACCATTGAAAAGATCTTCTGCAATCCCCACCTGCCCATAAACAATTATTATTAGTACATTGTAAATTATATTGACATCATTTAGAAACAGATTTTTAGCGCCAGGTTTTTGTGGTCACTATTAGTACTGTTAAGGCCCAATTTCCCTCAAAGGGAAAAGGACTTGATGATGATGATGATTAGTACTGTTTCAACAATTCAAATTTAAGAACTTCTTGTTTTGAGCCACTTCATGAAAGGTTTGTCAAACTGAATGAACCACAAGACTTATTGGTGATGGGACCTGATAGGAAATACTCACATCTACATGAACAAGCATCAACTGTGTTGACTCATATGCTTCTGGGCCACCATTATTGTAACATTTTCTTATCTCTTGACTAGTAAGACTGCATCTGTACCATTCATTTACAGAATCAAAACCATTAATCAGCTGCTATTTTTCAGATTGAATTAATTTTGTTTAAAGCAGTACTAAGCGAAAAGTTACAGTGCCTAAATCATTAAAAAAACTTACTCAAGGAAAGAACAATAATTATTTGCAGCCCAGGGAGTTTAAACAAGAATTCCCCAGCCTATACACAGGGCAAGTAGTATCAACCACTTATGACCAATGGGTATTAAAGACCAACTGAAACTGCAACAATATGCAAAAAAGCATTTTACATTTTAACAGTCAGTAACATTTCCAAACCCTTTATTCAAGCTTTTTTCTTTCTTTCTTAATTTAAAAAAAATATAATTAGTAGATATCCTGTGTAGAACAAACACTTTAACTTAAAAGCTCTAACTTGTTTTTTTTTTTTTTTATAAATAATGAGATGCATCCGTGCAAGGATACAAACTATGCATAGTTTTTGAGGTGAAGTCCTTATGATCACTGTAGGCAGTGTAGAGAAGCTGATGTTCTGACCACTTGCCTTTCATCATGGCAAAAATGACACTCAAGCAAGATATTGAGATGATTGAGTAAACCTTAAAACCAGTGTTTATAGAACTAATATGGTCTCCCTATATTTTTCAGTTTCAATTCTTGCAAAATTTATTGTTGCATATAAAACTAGCTCTTTCTTTATTAAGTACTTGACAAGTCAATGGAACTGCCCAAAAATACAGTAAAAAACTCTACCTTATCAAAAATATCATTTCTGGTCTTCCATTGGTTACTTCATTTCTGCCAATGCCAAGAAGGGTTGGAAACTCAAGATAGTTTTCTGGAATGTTGATCTGATTATTGTAATTTAAAGTGTCATAAAAAGCTCATGTAATAAGACAGACTAGAATAAAACTATATTAGATGAACAAGTTACTAATTACTAACCTCATCCCTCACTTCACGCACCATGGAATGGTAAAGTTCATAAACAAAACACTTTGAGTCAAATTCCTGTAACAACTTGGTATTTTTGGTCATCATCTTAAAACAAAATTGAGGATTAGAAATAGAATAGTTTCTTCTTAGTAATAATATAATTTACCTCACAATCTTAAGTACAACTTTTTTTTAAGAAACAGAATTGTTTAGACACAAAATTAAAGGGGAAGCAAAAACAGCTTTTATTGACACATAATTAATTAAAGATTTTGTGGTTAAATTTTAATAATTAACATCACAAGGGTCAATTACTCTGTATGAAAAATTAGTTCCTAAAAATAAAGAGGTATTCAATTCTCTATGAACTTAAGGTGGGGTCAAACGAGCATGAGAGTTCACAGATGAGATTTGGATGAGAGTTTTGGCTCAACTCTCATCTACTATCATTGACGTTTGATCGCCCATGCAAGAGCTCACGAGAGTGATTGCGTGACATACTTTCCTAGCTGTAAAATTTAAATGGCAGGCAATTTGCCTTGGTTTTATAATTTGCGAAAAATGGCCAGGTTTTCTTTGAAAAGAAAAGCTGCTTGTGCTATTTTATTTAGTATAGCTTTTTGTGAAGAAGAAGATAAAGAAGCTTGGCCCAAGCGTGGGAAAACAAGGCAGTGGATAAAACGCCGCAAGGAGAAAGGCCTTTTCAATGTAATCGACGAGTTACGAATTGAAGATACAGCTGCGTACAGAGAGATGATGCGAATGAATTATGAAACATTTAAACAAATCCTTGCTAAAATTGAGCCGCTAATAACGAAAAGACAGTTCAACTCTCATCAACTCTCATGTAGCGATCAAACGACCGAAAACTCTCGTCGACTTTCATGAAAAATTTGAACAAGTTCAAAGTTGATGAGAGCACATGATAGTCGATGAGAGTGCATGATAGTTGGCAGTCAAACGAGAGCAAGAGTTTGAACTCTCATCAACTCTCATGCTCGTTTGACCCCCACTTTAAATGCATTTTTGGAAAATAAATTACGAATTCTATACTATTAAACCGCCCGAACTGTAAGGGACGATTCGAAAATTTGGAACCTTTCCACACTTACATCTGGTTCAGGATGGCCTCCAGGCAATGCAAATTGCCGAGATGATTCATAAACTTTGTCGCTTCTCTTCACAAAGACAATTTGATTATCACTTGACAACACAATAGCTTCTTCACCAAGGGCATTAGAGAAACAAGAGTTGTCATTATTGTAATACTTTGAACCGTAATCTTTTAACAACTTTGCATGTTCCGCAGATAAATTAGTACAAACAAAGTCTCTGTAACAAGTCAAACCTAGGTATAACTTCACATAGCCTGACTCAAGAGATAATTTAGCAAGTCTGAATTTAGTTCCATTGTATAAATTCGGACACTGATGTTGGCGTTCTTGCCAGATTGTATCAATTCTTCCTTCAAAATCGTCTGTGGCTGCTTTTCTGTCACACTCACTAGAGTATACAACTTGTACATACTCCATGCCTATACCTATACCACTTGTGATCCAATGCTCAGGAACTCGGTTACAACTAAATATAAATGAGAATAAATTGTCTGGAATTATAATAGGATTACATGATTTTCCATTTTTCTGAGGTTTTGCTTCCGCCATTTTGGAGTCTAGCTTTTCCGTATAAAAGACATGGTAAGATTGGTTAAAAACTGACCAATCAGATATTACAATATAAGTGTCAACGGCTTTGCCATTCTTTTTGATCAGCGAGCAACCGAAGTAATGTAATCACCATAGCAACAACAAGGCAAAGCAAATTGAGAAGGCACAAGTTCCAAGTTATTTGTTGTTTTTTGATTCTATACGAAGCTTTTCGTTAAAATTATGGATTCTGAAGGGCTTAATATGAACGTTGATTACGTTGGAAGTAGTGGAGTTATTCTAAGCACAGAGCAGAAAGCCGCTTTACAGTCGTCGCTGGTAATACTGAAAAGTAATTATAAGTTTCATCGAGTATTATTTTGGGGGAAAATTCTTGGAGTGAAAAACGATTACTTCATTGTACAAGGAGTTAGCAAAGATGAACTTAAGGGCAGAAAGTCACTTTACAGGTAATTTTAAGGTTTTTATATATTTGAAACGATATATTTCAATTGCATGAACCAAAATACTTGCATTCAAACTCATTTTGTAATTTTTCGTTGTTGGTGATAGTGAATGGAGCTGCCCTTTAAATAATTGGTTCTTTCCAAAGTTACTGTTACTTCGATTCCAAGAGGAAAGGTTGTCCTGATGAAGGACTGACCCTAGAAATGTCAGCTTCTCACATTACTCACATCTATGATACAAAAACTGCAATCTTGACGAAGTATCTAATGAAATATGTTGTACAAACTTGCAACATAGTGTAGTTGTTTTTACAATAACTTATTTAAAAACCTCTAAGAAAGTTTTTTAATCTTAGTATTATTATTAATATACAGCCAAGATTGTGTTCATTGGGGTTTGCTTCCTGTTGTCAACGATGCCATGAAAAGCAACTGCTCTTATGTCAAAGGGCGATTCACAGGAGATCCTTCTTATGAGTATGAACATATTGAAACCAAGAAGGTTGAAAATTCTGAAGGAGACACTATAGATGAAGAAAATACGGTAAGTTTGTTATACTTGTGATGAATCAAGGAAAAATTTTGTATCTAAAATAAAAAAATAGTTATATATACATTATTTTCCATTATTATTTTTCATAAGTCTAAGATATTTTGCAGAGATATATGGTGTAAGGCCACAATTGTAGAATATCTGAAGAGTGTTTTATAAACTTTTAGTATAATTACACTTGTGACTATCGAAAATCCTGCATTCTGATTGGTTGAAAATGACAGCTTGTCCTGTGATAGTCACCTAGAGGTGTCATGCAACCAAGACTACTTAAGTTGTCTTGGTTGCATGACTTTGGAACTAGTACTTACCTGCTAAATTCTAAATGTGAACAGAATAGTTTCTATAAAAAAATTTTATTGCAAAATAATGTGCCAAAGTTTATAAGGTTTGCCATTTGGTTTGAGGTGGCATTTGGCTTATCACTTACAAGTGGAATTTTACAATTTTAAGGTATAATTATGAAGTATTGAGATTTATTTGTTTTCTAGATCTAACACTAAAATGAAATGAATTTCTTAATGTTTTGTTTGGGTTCTTTCTTATACTGTTGGCAGATTCTCATCAAAGAGGAAGACAGGCTTGCAACAACTATTGAAGCTATTGACTATGACGTTAAAATTGTTCCTAGAGGGTCATATGTCAGAACTGCAACAGGAATTGTGCATGTAAATCGATGTTTTGAAGGCATGTTTTTGTATGTCTTTTTATAAATATAGTACACACCTTATGATAGTAATCAAACTAAAATTTGTGAAACTTGAGTTTTTTTCTTTTTGACTATTATTTAACAATTAATAAAGGCAACACAATCAATAGTTAGCAAAGTTGATAAGACCTTTCCAGTCAATGGACCCTAAGTTTGAACCCAGTTTTTTTCAAACAATAAACCATTTTTGCCACAATTGACTAACCTGCTTTCCATTGTCACAAGGTCAGCTCCAGTAAATGAGCTTCTTCTAGGAGCTTATAGCAACAATGAATTAATGCATGTGGCCTTGAATCAAAGCATCTTATTCCCATCACACAACAGAAAGCAGACAGGGTGTTATGCTGTAAATGAACACTATATATAACCCACAAATAGTGACTCACATTTGCTTGTATCAGCAACCATCAAACAATTTGGTCAGGACTAATTCAGTCAACTGAAAATAGTATATCTGTCAAAAAGCTAACTTGAACTTGAATTATTAATTGCAGGCCTTTCAGTGGCAGACTCTGGTAAATTATCATCATACTTTCATTTTCGAGAGCCATTTGTTTTGAACCAAAAAACCCTGCTTCAGAAGGTAAGATAAAATGCAATGATAAAATGGCTGTTGATCCTGATAATTATCCTAGGTGAAAATCTAATAATTGTTTTTATTTTTTTAGAAACTAACATTAATATTTTTTGACAGATTGAATAAGATGCTGAATAAGATTGAAAGATAAATAATAATTTTGTCAAGTTCTTGATGATTGTATCTGTAAGAGAAGATAAACTTTGATATCGCCAAGTGCCCATGTACTGTAAAATTTTATTATCTCTATTTAGCATTTATATATTGGATAATTTTTATCAATGGAAAGTTTTTTCCATGAGAAACTAATAGTCATAAAAAGCATGATAAAGATGTAATCATTCATTCTCAATATCTCCTTTAGTGGTGAAGAATTATTATTCAATCTACTGGTCTGTCATAGGAGGCTATTTTAACATGAAGAAATAAATGCAACCATGGCAACTTTTTTTTTGTTTAATTTATAGGCAGAACTTGATAAGGCAGTAGATTTCTTGGACCCAATTGATGGAGATGTGCCAAAAGGAGGTAACTAATGACAACTTGGTTATTCTTAATTGACCTCAAGATGGCTTGAATTCCAAATTTCTTTACGATATGTCTTTCCTCCTAAAAACTAAATAATTATATGTTTGTCAACAATTAGACCTGAAGATCGAACAGACAATATGTCACTAGAGGTCTATATGCTTTAGAACCACATATTAACTAGTTGGACAGAAAAGAGTTTAAAAGCCAATCAGACTATAATTTTTTTAGATAGTCAACTGGTGTTACCATGGATAAGTACTCAAAGCCAAAGGGGAATCAAACAAATTGCCATATGCTGACAAACAGTGATGATAGATGATGAAAATGGACAAAATCTTTTTGTACCTAATTTTTGATGTTTCTATAATTAATGATAATAAATTATAATTATTATAATTTAAACTATTCATTTTAATATATCATTTTAATGGCACAAAGTAAGAGTGTCTGTGAACTCCAATACTATTTTAAAATAGCAAAAAGTTCAAATGAAACAAATTAAATAAGTTAGGATACATTTTTCTGTTCATCACTAAGTTTTAAGTTTTCAATATTTAACAGGATCATGGAGCATTCAGTTTGAGAGAGGAAGTGGTCTTCTTACTTTGAGAAGTCTTCACTGGCTTGGTTTCACTTTCTACCATGTTCCAGGGACACGAAAATATGGCTCCATTTATGTAGGCCTTGGCGCAAAGAACTTTGATCTACCCTTCATGTTGTAGTTAGCTTGGGAAGTTCTTTATTGTGTTATTGGTTACTGATGTTTATAGATTTGTAAGAAAGAAACTTAAGTAAATTTGTATTAACTTCAGCTGTGTCAAAAATAGAATGAAGCAATTTTGTTTTGTCTGTAATAATTCTGTATTGGGTAGAAGTTCATATCAATATGAGTCTGTCTTTTTGACAAGAAAGATTTGTAAATTGTCTATAACTTATTTACACACAGCATGAAAAGAACAACACTATGAACAAATATTAAAGACATTTCATTTAAATTATTTTTTGACCTCATTTATTTTCACCATTTTGTTATTAAACTGTATGATATTCATCTCTTGGCTCATCTGGATTAAATGAAATTGTCAACTAAAAGATACTAAATGTTTCTTGCTGGTGATCTTGTAGATTCAGACATCAAATAAACAAAAAATTGAAACTTTAAATAGTAGGGAACATGTGTTGACATTTTTAATTATGTGTACAACACATGTGTTCATGGTTTTCTTGAATGGCAATGATTAATTTGCTTTTTTGAACTTAGAGATGAGTGCAAGTGCTCATCCTTCATTGTAAATAAAAGTCTCAACTGTCTGAAATCAGTGTATTAACTTTATATTATATATTTATATAATTTATATACAATTATATGTATATTACTTATGTATTACTTAAAAACTGTCTCAAAATTTCTACATTAAGATGATAGCAATCCTTTATTGGCAAACAAAAAAGTTTGAAAACCACAAAAATACCATTTAATTTAACAGGAATTCTAAATAAAATTATATAGAGCACTATGATATACAAGACATTTAAGACATTTATGTTCTATTAAAATTTACAAGACTGAAATACTCAAGAATGTGACAGGTGCAAATTAGAAATACCTATATTATATAAAACATTTAAATTAAAGAAACCATCTTTTCTCATTAACAGTGATTTTGTACAAATCTGTCAAATTTATTTCTGTCCAGTAAGGTAGATCTGGAGCTATGAATGCAGAGGGCCTAATAGTTTTAAAATAGTTTACATTCCATGAACCAATAGCTAAATGAATCCAATGTGAATGCTACAATAGCTACTGATTCACGAGTTCCTGGTTTCTTCTGTTTTCTTGCTTGTTATTGGTCCACACTGAGGAAGAAGCCCTATCCAAATTGAATTAGGATACAAATGAAACATTATTTTAAAAATTCAAAAAATATCTAATATTTGATTTCTGGTTTGGTAAACTTATAGAAACAATAGGGCCAGTTACATTCATTTGATAATAGTGATCAGTAATGTGTAAAAAACTGATTGTTCCTGTAGAACATTACGGGCAATTTGAAACCTTTTACATAATTTGTAAAGGGTACTCTGTATTTATTTTTTCATGATTTTTTATATTAAGGTTACCTAGTACCTATTTTCAAAATTACTCCCATTTTACTAAATTTTACCTAGAAAGTCATCAATACTCAGGACCTCCGTCTGAGGCTCGGCATTGATGATCTGGATGTTGTCCTCAGACGGAAGCGTCTTAGATGGTTTGGCCATGTCCAGCGGAGCACAAAATGGATTGGTAGGGTTTGTTCCCTGGATATTGGTGGACGTAGGTCCCGTGGTAGGCCAAGAAAGACCTGGTGTGAGGTCCTGAGAAATGACCTCAAGCTCTCCGGCCTGAGAGTGGAGGATGCGGAAAATCGTGCGTTGTGGAGGATCAAAACTAAAACTATGCAGCGTCACACCCGCGAGTCAGTGGATAAGTGACGTTAATGGATAATGATGAATGATGATGAATGAAAGTTGGCCAAGGGAAAGAAAAGAGCACTATTTTTTTCAGACAGAACATTTTATTATTAAAAAAATTTTTTTTAAACATTTTTGATTTTATGCAAGTGTATACAAGTTTCTTTTATTTCATAAAAATATTGTTTTTTTTTAATCTCATTACCGGTACCAATTTTTCGTGACGACCCTGATTGAAATTCCATGACTTTCCAGGCATGTAAAAAGATTCTAAAACTCAACAATATTCCGATTTTCATGACCTGCACAAACCCTCTTACAGTTTAATGTACTGTGTGTTGACTTGTGTATATTGTGCTCCACTATTTGAATAATGCAAACTCTGCATAGAACTATAGTGCTTACCAAGTCTTCTTGAGATTTTAACACTCTTCTCCAATTTCCTTTGTTGTTTCTTACAGACACCTTAAGAGAACCAAATTAATTGTATTTTGTATAAAGTTTAGGACAAGCTTAATTGTGTCTCACAAGAGAGATATTAGATTGCATCAGGTTAGTGAATGAGTAGGCATACTTTCATGGTAAGAGGTCGGCCTGATTAAATTTATAATCCTTAACATAAAATACTTTTTCAATGTTTCCAAAATCTCTTAATACATTAGATTGTTTTAGAAAATTAAATAAATATAAAATAATTAATGCATATATGAGCAAAATAATATGGTCATCACAATCTAACGTGTTAAAAGTTTTTCAAAAATTTGTCTTCCAATTTTGCCTTTAATTTATAATGAAAACACTTTTCAAAAACAAAATGACTGCTAATCAATCAGTTTCTGAATTCTATGGTTTTCCCGGTAATACACTTTAAAATAATTACTTTACTTATTTTTAAACAATAAGCCTCACATGGAGTGAGACACACCCACTCTAGATGTGCATCAAAATTTAAGGGATTAAATAGACCAGATTTTGTGATCACAATTTGCTAGTTCATGACAATTTTTTTAAGGGTTTGCCTTCAATAAATTACTTTAACTATTGAATGTCTAGAATTAGGTAAACATTACCTGTAATTCTTCTATTTAACAAGTAACCTTCTGGTGACAGAAACTGTGACAAAAACAACACGTCCTAAAATAATTCAACCACAAATGTATAAATTAAATGAATACAAACTACTATTATTTCTCTCTCTGACCTAAAGTAATAATAATTGATAGAGTTCTGATAAATAATTTCAGTTGGTTTACAAGGATAGAAAATGGAGTTTTTTTGATTGATTTCTTATTTGTTTGCACACTTCATGTATCTATAACAACCTTTTACTGCCAACTGGCAATGAGAAAACTGAAAAAATCATATGATCAACTATAATTTTTTTATACTAAATATAGAATGTAATTCAACAACTAAATATTATCATTCAGAACTGGTAGTACCTTATATGTAAACATGAGAGCTCTTCGGCAAATTGGACAACCAGTTGAAGACTGTGGTAGAGGTTTATGGACAGATAATTCAGAAGCTCTGATACCTTCACAAAAACAAAACAACTTTACATTTCATTCATAAAAATTTGATAGAGCTAAGAAGTAACACATAATTACATAAGAACTGTCACTCTCAAGTTACTTGATCTAACTAAAAAGTATTTTTCCCTTTCTTTACTATAATATTATAGAACATGTTTGGGCGGTTACAAGGGAAATTATGGAGTCGTCTTTTAGTTTTAACATCAATTTCATTGCCAGTTACTTTCCAATAAGAATTTCCACAAACTTTTAGCTGTATATTCCAGCCCGGAATAAAAAGTATTGAACAAGTTTATAGGTTTTCAAATTGTTTTCAAAATTCTGTATGTTTCCTTCTCCAAAACTAAATATTTTAAGCTATTTCTTGAATATAATTAGTTTAAAGGCTGGAACAGCTAAAAGTTTGTTTTTCGCCAGGTGTTTCAGGGAAGAAATGAATGGTTATATTTGGAGAAAAGACCTTTTTGACAGAAAGACTTCGTGGCACAATTTAGGACCAAAACTAGCGCAATCTAGCAGTTTATATTTAACGCCTGATCATGAGCTCAAGCCTTACCCGACCAACCTGTTGACCGAAACTCCCTCGTCTGTAATGCAAATATAACAATTTGTGGTAGTTGCTGCCAGCATCTAAAGGAAAAAAGGTTATCATTTTACAATTTGTATCGCAACTTTCCCTAATATCACTAAAGGAAGAGTACCTTTTGGTAAGAAAGAGTTTCCTTGACATTTGAGTTACTTTTTCAAAAACTGTCACCATTTTGAATATCAATTTTGTTGTCTCATGTACTAAGTACCTCCGGTAAAACTCGACTCTTTCACAAAAGTTTGAACCAATCAGAACCAGGATAAAGTTAATCAGGCCATACCGCACTTGAAGGTTCCATCTCACCTTAAACGGCTGTGAAACTGTTTTAATTTGAAATACTAAACTTTTATTCTGCATTAATTCAGTGTCTGTCGATTTGTTTGTTAAAATGTATATGTAAATTTTCTATTTTAATTTTTAAGATCCTTCTAGTATTAGCCACCAGCTATTTAGAAGTGTAATAAACTAAGAACTAAGAACTAAGAATCTTGCTATATATTTAACCAATCACAAACCTTGTTTAACTTCTTCCCTTCGAAGTCTTTTTCTTCCTTCGGCATCGCCCTACGAGGGTTGCAACAGCGGATTTTACTCCTAAATTTGGCTCTATCCTCGCTACGATTGGTCCCTTTGATTCACACACTATTTTACATCATTGAATGACCGGCTATGAAGTTATAACATTTTTTAAAACACGTCAACTTCATCATTATGTGCAAAGTTAAGTGTAACAAAAAGTTTCTTTAAGTTTAGCCATAACCATTGCCCAAAAAATAAATTTTGTTTCAAGAAAAAATCTGGTAAAATTACCGTACTACCCCATATATTCATTATGAATACAAAAAGCACACTGAAAACTTTGAAATGTTATTGTTTCTCTTTTGAATAAAATGTATGCATAATGATGCATGCGGTACCCAACCCATACCGAAGCCTCTTTACTTTGGGCGGCCCGTGGGCGGTACCCAGAAATCATCGGGGGCTGTGCCCTCGCCATTTTTGAAAAAAAATAAAAATGTCTTCCTATCGTAGCTTTTACCAGTTTTGGCGTCGTATTCCTGCTAACAGAGCAAAAACTAGGGCGACAGCTGTAAGTACACTTGCTTTGAATGAATTTTTAATGATTCGTTTATACTGAGAAAAATATTTCGTTTTGCAAACAGTTTTGTTGTTCGGGTACTGGACTTCGTGCTGGCACAGCAGGTACTTATTTGATTTTTAAATATATAATACCATATCTTGATTTGCGATTATGTCCACATACTGTGGTTTGAGACCATGATTTTACATTTACTGCAGGAGTGATTCTGGCTGGAAAACATATAAACTCGACACAACTAATGTAAGACGGCATCAGCAGAAATATTTATTTGTGCTATTTTCGTCAGTTTTATTGATTTGTTACTACATTCTCAAAAGTCTTGATATGTTATATTTACTGCTTTTTATTTTAGGTTTTTATCTGGTTTCAAAATTAGTAGCAGTATAATTTCAAGGTCGTTTCATTCAACTACTTCGTTTTGTAAGTATATGACAGTTTTATTTGTATATTATTTGTAAGCACTTTATGCGTGACAAATTGTTTGAGCCTCTAACGTAAAAATCTCTTCAAATTTAATCTTCTTGTTTATATATTAAGTTTAACGACACATCGCACATTTTGAGCACAACAGTCATACGGACAGCGCATTACAATTGAATTTTGTCAAAGCAAGTTGATAAGATAATTCTCAGCTTATCTTGACCTTTCTTTACTCAAAATATTTACTAATTAAGTAACCTGCTTATCCAGGCCTAGAATCAGGGGGTTGGGCCATTGTAGATTGTGCGCATGCATCTATGCCTTCCTCACTTGCCAAAACGGCTTAAATTATTTTATTCTTCATAAATATTTTTCTGGGCTGAGTTGTTCAGAAATGTTTATCTTAGTTTTTAACCTTGGGTTGAGCCAAAATTCAAATGATGATTTTTTCACATGGAATAGTTTTTTGTTGCTCACAAACAATGTTCAGATTTTTCAACAATACAAACATGTCAAACAGAAATTTCCTTGCCAAATCAGTTTGTGGAAGGTGAGAAAAACAAGCATGTATTAAAATCTTAACCCTGAGCCCTGAATAATGTTTTCATCTGCAATCTGATTAGGAAGCTGCCAACTAACCATGGAAGGAAAGAAATTCAATAGCTATTGTCACATAATTTAACCTTACAAGCCCCTCACCCCCAAAATGCTATATTTTGAGGCCCAATAAGATAGTATTGCTTGGTTGTAACATGTGGTCAAGCAAAGAAACCAAAAAATAATATTGTAATGAACAGATTTGGTTTGCCAATCAGTCCAGTAGTTATTTAATAATTTTGAAATCTGTTTATTATTTCAGTTAGCGATGATTATATTATAGTTAATACACCACCATTTGCTGAGTCAGTTACTGAAGGTGATATAAGATGGAGAAAAGGTAAGTTACAATAGACAGACATAATTTTTTTATGAAAACATCACTAAATTTTTACTCTCTTCAGTTGTGGCAATGTCAATAATATTTCAAAATAGCTTTTAAGGATGTGAATTATTATGATGTCTTAATGTTTTTCACTTTATAGAGTTCCAGAAATTAAGCTAGTTGATGCTTATAGTTTTTTCTCTTGCTGTGTTTTGGTTTGTAGGTGTTGGTGAAGGAGTTGCAGAAGATGAGGTGGTGGGTGAAATTGAAACAGATAAGGTGGGATTTTCCCAATTATATTTGCTAACAAGCATTTTAAAAAAAAATTTTGATACTGACAATAATTTTACTCAAGTATAAAACATTTTCTAAATAAAACTTTTTGAGAAATCTGAAAATGTGATAAATATTATAAGTAATTACTAACTAAAGGTAGTGCATAATATTATCCACTTCCATGCAATCTGATTGGCTCCAATAGTTTGAAATGTCTATTGTAATTTACTGTTTTGGAGAGACAACCAAATGGAATTATTAATTATCATTTTGTAGTAGTTGCTAATTGACTGCCACTTTCATCAAACTCCCAAAACCTAAAATATGAAAATGATTTGACTGTCCATACTTGTTTGTGAAATTGCAACTTGGCTGAGCAAATGAATAAAGCCTACAAGTCACACATAAATAGTATTATGTCTTTTGAAAAGAAGTGCACGTGCTAATTAAAAATGATAGAAAAAACTAAAAATTCAAACAACTTAGTTTTTATTATTTTAAGATTGTATTTTGTCAGTAGAACAAAAGTCATTTCTATCCAACAAATTATCAAACACTTAATTAACTATTATCTTCATTGGTGTTGGATTGTATTACTTCACATTTCCATGAAACTGTATCATGAACCATATCAACCACTCGTCACTTCCCCTTATTTTGATGACATACTATAAGCTACTTGTTTATAACCATACAGACAAACATTGAGGTGACATCACCAGCAAATGGAATTATTGAAGAGCTTTTTGTAGAGGATGGTGAAAAGGTGGAAAAGGGAAATCAATTATTCAAGTTAAAAGTAACAGGTAAAAATATTGAAAAACAGATTCAAGACAGTTTTTTCAAATTCGATGGTCAGGAGTAATTCATCTGTCATTTCGGTGTAATTATTGTAAAATGGAGTTTTAATTTTTGACAATTTTGTAAAATATAATTATATGGTAAGTACTAATATCTAGTGGGGTACAAAGAGTCACTGGAACTTAGTCGATAATTCATCTTTTATAGCACTTTTATGTAGCTTGAAGCAATTTCATGAAAAATTACTGTAAGTTAGTATTGCATTGGCTAGTAGAAAGAATCAGACCTTACTAAATGGGGTCATGGTTAGTAAATGAAAACATGAGGCCTCACAGAATAAGATCCCCTGTATGAAAACGAAATGGAGGTCCAGAGGAAAATCAAACAAATTCTAATAAATTATCTAACAAAGACATTTAAAGTAAAATGGATGTTGATGATTAATGTTCTTCTATAGGAGCTGCTCCATTTAAAGATCGACCCAAAGAAGAGGCACAGGAGAGTAAACCAGAGCAACCGCCTCCAGTTCAGGAAAAGCCGCCAGCACCCTCTCCCCCATCTCCCGGCATACCATCCACTCCCCCTCCTGGTAAGTAAACAGCTGACCCCCTTCTGGTAAGTAAACAGCTGACCCCTCTCCTGGTAAGTAAACAGCTGACCCCTCTCCTGGTAAGTAAACAGCTGACCCCTCTCCTGATAAGTAAACAGCTGACCCCTCTCCTGATAAGTAAACAGCTGACCCCTCTCCTGGTAAGTAAACAGCTGACCCCTCTCCTGGTAAGTAAACAGCTGACCCCTCTCCTGGTAAGTAAACAGCTGACAGTCAACAAATCTCTAGGATTTAAGATTTTTAATTAGCCTCGGCTGCATACTTTTTTCTTCTTAATGACCACTCAGCTTAGACTAATGTTTATTTAATATTATTTTCCCGCTACTAATTATATTTAATTTTGATTATTATAAAATTTAGTTTTCAAAGGTTTTTTTGAGATTTTTCAACTATAATTTTTTTATATGGGTCTTCAAAGTATTAAATAAATATTAATTAAATTTCCCTTCAGTTCCACCTTTACCCAAGCAACCAATGCAAGAAATTACACCAACACCTCCACCACCTTTGTCCACTCCAGCAACATCAGGCACAATGCAACTCGGGACACGCTCAGAGCATAGGGTAGGTGAACCTGATTTTCTGTTAGTAAAAAAAGCATATTTGCTTTATAGAATTCAAGTTAGGCTTTGTTTTCATTCAAGACCAAAGTTTCATACTATCTCTTAATTCTCTTCATACTTAAAAGTTCTTAAAATTTCTTGAAATTTGTAAGAAACTAGGTATTAATGCCAAGGGATGTATAGAGATTCTGGTTTGTTCTTCCCTCTTCAATAATCAAGCTTAAGCCTCTACCCCTCCCCTCCACTTTATCTCAAATATTACAATGTCAATACATGGGTTCCGTATGCATCCTTGATTACCCAAACTGTAGATATCTGAATGCACTGGAGAGTTAGAGTGTGTCATCAAAAAGGTGATTATATTAGTTTAAGATGCTGTTCGTTCTTTGTCTTTGGCCAAGGAGTGTGTTGTCCCTGGGAATGACAAACCGATAATTTGTTTTGCTAAGTTAGGATCTACATTACTGTATTGTATTGTGGCTAAGAATTAACAATGAACAACTGTGAACATTATGCAGAATTGAGCAACTGCAGTTTGATTAATTCATAACACTCGAAAATATAAAAGCAATAGTCGAGAGAAGTTTTTCCTAGAATTGAAAAAAAGAAAAGGAGAGTTGTTGAACTTTCAATCTGCAGGTTTTTTTTGTCATGATGGCTAGTAACTGGTTTCTACTGAGAGAATTGATATTTTTTAAATAAATTTAACAAGCAAACATTCAATTTTGCTGAATATTTTTTGATGGTAAGAATCTTGTCACTGTTACATAGGTTAAGAGTACTCGAATGAGGTTGAGAATTGCACAGAGACTGAAGGATTCACAGAACACATATGCCATGCTCACCACATTTAATGAAGTTGACATGAGGTATGTTTTACAAGTTAAATCTGCCAAAAATAAAAAAAAATTATTAATTAATAGTACTTTGCATTTTTTATTAAGAAAGTGAAAAATCAGAATAGTATGGTTTTTAGATAAAAAGGTATCAGAAGTGATTTTTTGATTATGAAAAAGCATATCTTACAATTTTTTAACCTCTCACAAATGTTTGCTGGCAGTATTCTTGTATGTTTAAAATTAACTTTGGTTAGCAAAAAGTTTTACTATTTATAGGTATTTAATCATAATTATATTGTACCACTTAATTTTGGTTGTTTCCATTTTCAAGTAATGCAGTGGAAATGAGGAAAAATCATAAGGATACATTTTTGAAGAAGCATGGTGTGAAACTAGGGTTCATGTCAGTGTTTGTCAAAGCAGCTGCTTTTGCTCTTCAGTCAGAACCTATTGTCAATGCTGGTAAGAGTTAAAGCTACTAGGTGCACAATTTCTCTTTGTGTAACACCGAAAGCTGTTATGAAAACACTTTTAATAAGTAATTGATATGCTTACCTATAACAATGTCAATGTTATGCAATCACACAACCAAAGAAATTATATTTCATCATTAGTTTGAGCCCTTTGTTAGAGAAACATTTGCTTGTGCTCAAAATTTAAGAATATTGCAGATTTTCTGTGATTCAGTGTAAAAATAACCAATCCTTCTCTGGTAGAAACAAAGTTAATGATGTAAGCTTTTGGAAGTTGCCCTCGTTTAATTTTGATTGCTTTTAAAAATCATCATCATCACCATTGGTCCAGTTATCTTCTGGGATAATTATTCTTTGTGTTCCCAGTCATATTTCTCAATATTTATTCTTTGCTAAATTTGCTAATAATTAGTCCAAACACATTTTTAATATTTTTTTTGTGGTTTGTCATATCTTCTCCTACCCTTGGGCAACCACATATGTGCATTGCATTAGAAATTATCATTCATCGATAGCACCAATCTTTCCAATTAAATTTTCTTTAATTTCCAAATTTGTTGTCTAACTGTCTTTATTCCAGTTACCGTATTTACCCGCAGATAGGCCGCACTTTTTTCCCAGAAAAATAGGACCGAAGTTAGGGTTGCGGCCTATACGTGGGTACAAGCGTTTTGACACTTCATTAATATGCAAGAGAGTCTCACAGTCGTACACTAAATTGGCATTCATAACTGGTACTAGACCTCACTATTTTTTTTTCCCATCATGGAAAGTTTGGGGTGCAGCCAATACACGGGTGCGGCCTATCCGCGGGTAAATACGGTATATTATTCAACTCATACAAAGTTGTCATTTTTGGCTTCTAGTGTTTGAAGGTAATGAGATAGTGTACAGAGACTATGTTGATATTAGTGTTGCAGTGGCCACACCTAAGGTAAGATGGTACCCTTCTAGGAAACTGGTTAAATTGATTTACAAGTTGATTTAAATTTTAGTTCACTGGTTGAGTAAAGCTTATATTAGTTGAAGTAAATTATTGTAATGATGGGGCTTTGATTGGAAGCTTGTAGAATTTTTTGAAACAAATCAATATGATTTATTATTAATTTTATTGGACATTTCTGATTCCCCATAATGTCACTTCTTGTATCTGTGTGAAGAAGGAGAAAAACTTGAACCTCTGGTTCAAATTCATGAAACAAGTTGAGTTAGAGGCCAGAATATCAACCACCAAACTACGGACTCAACTGACGTGAAAACAAGGAAAATAACTTGCCATTTGATTGGTTATCTTCACTGACCTCAATGTTAACACATTTGCTAATAAATTGGAGAGTGGATCCAAGGAGTAGTGAAAGATGACTGGCTCTTTTTTATCATGGTTCAAAATTTCAGGGGTTTTTTTGCAAGCACTCTTTTTTCACTAAGTTTTACTCATTTTTTAAGTTCTTTATTGCACTTTCACTTTAATTCCAACACCTAATCCCATAATATGTATATTTTATATCACATTAACTTAATCTGTTAAATAAAGAAAAATATTTTAGTTAATTTTGTTTTTGAAGAAAAGAAGGTCGGTGATAGATTACTTGAGGTGGTTCTTGGAAGTATATTGGATGCTAATGGAATTGTTGAGAGCAGTTGGATATTGGATATATCTAGTAAATATTCCTTTATCTTGGTTAGGGACTTGTTGTTCCAGTTATTCGAAATGTAGAGACAATGAACTTTGCCGACATTGAAAGAACAATGAATCTTCTTGGAGAGAAGGTTAGTGTTATTTGTTTTAAACGCCTTAACTTGCAGGTAACGATTGCCCGACCTTCGACGGTGGACGGCTGTGATGCTTGATAAATGTTTGAAAATGAATACTTTTTCTACTGTATCATTTGTTTTGTACTCTTTAAAATGATTCTTACAGAATGGTATTTTGGTTTAACGTCAGGCACGCAATGGTGAACTTGCTATCGAGGATATGGATGGAGGAACATTTACGATATCAAATGGGGGTGTATTTGGCTCGTTGATGGGCACGCCCATCATTAATCCACCCCAGTCAGCCATACTAGGGATGCACGCCATTAATGACAGGCCCGTCGCTATAAATGGAAAGGTAGGTGACCAAACTGTTTCGCTAAGTAAAAACTAAACACAATTTCTAAAACTTTGCTGTTTACCTGCTCTTGAATTTGCAAAGTAACGGTGGCTTTATTTTGAAGTTCATTGGAATATCTCGAATTTTCTCCATTTTTGTTTGCTTTTGAGCCATAATTTTCATTTTATTTTCGTACATAGTTCTTCGTCATGTGAAAAGAAACGTCAAAGAGTTTCAAAGCAGCAGTCGATCTTGTGACACAAATGTATTTGCATAACTTAGACATTTTTATTGACAAAAAGGAAATAGTAACTTAATGAAACAGTCTAATGGCAGTTTAGGTTTTGAAAAGAAATGTCCGGACGCCGTTTGACATTCGAAGTATTAAATTATCTCATTATTTATTTTAAAAATGTTTAATTAACCATTTAGGCAGTTTAAAATTTCTTTCTTGTGTTTTTATATAATGCTGACCTAATTTGAATTATAATAATTAATGTTAATTTTGCACAATCGTTTCGCTTCGCGTTTTATGTATTATTTGTCTTGTATAATCAAACTTTATCCAATCATTTCTAAGGAAGCTTGTAGTTTGTATTTGTTCACTTAATTTCCAAAAAACTTTAACCATGAAATACTTTAAAGTCCTTATAGTTTTATCTTCTTGCAAACTGATATGCCCATTTGACCAAATCATAACATGAAAATGCCCATTTGACCAAATCATAACATGAAAATGCGCATTTGACCAAGTCATACATAAAAGTGCGCACTCTTCATGTCTATTATTTTTATGTGTTGTCAACTCACATGAGATCACAATGTTTGTAGGTGGAAATAAGACCAATGATGTATTTAGCTCTCACTTACGATCATCGTTTGATTGACGGAAGAGAGGCTGTTACATTCCTTCGTAAAATCAAGGCCGCTGTTGAAGATCCACGTATAATCCTGCTTGATATATAACCAAGCCACAAGCAAAGATCATTTCTAGATCGTGTACATGTTTGGTGACTATCCTGCACAGAATTGCTTACTGAACTCTTTACAGAAATCCTGGACGTTGATTGTGGAGACTGATTAAAGCTCATAGAAAAATACCAGTGTATAGTGTCAAAGTGTGAAATTAAGTAAAATTTTTCAGCCGGCTTAATCGGATATACGTAACCGGCACAGAATGTTTTTGGCCAGCCAAAACAAAAAGTTAGGCTTATCGGACCAGCTAAACGTGTTTTGATATCCAGTTTTCGACCCTCAGTCGAAGCAGCCGTCTGCATGGTCGACCTTGATTTCGCACCCTGAGTGTGCTTACGACTACTTTTACAAAGGGCCATTAAACTGTAAGTTTTAAGGCGATCCCTCAGTTTTGATAGAGCAATTTTTTTCAAGGAGCACGCAAAATGCAGCGCTTCGTCACTGATTCCAAAGTACGTGAACTTTACGGTTTACAATATTTTTATGTTGTAATAGGGTGCAAATGTACGAAAAACGACCTTGAATTATTCGATTCCCATCGTTTAGTGTGACTTTTTTTAAAGAGGAAATTATAAACTACAAAGAAAAAATAATTTTTTAATTTACAACCAAGGTTTCAGATCATATATTCCTTGGTGAATTTATGGAAACCATTTCTGAAGTCTCATTTAACATGACTTGCGGTGTTATTTAGAGCATTTTACAAATTCTTATTTGTTAAATGAAATAAATGATATTTTTAATCTGCATTATAATGTTTTGTAGTTACTCAGGTTGAGTGAAAACGAGTCTCTGTCGTTCTGTTAAAAGTTTTAGGCTTGTTTGTTTGGGGGGAGGGGAGGGTGGAGTGGTGCCAAGGAGAGTTTGGTTGGCGGACTAAAAACAGTAATTCTTTATATCCTATTTAAGAATGATTTAAATTTCGGTTAGTTTTTTTGGTTAAGAAACCTTTTGATTTGTTCAATAGATTTTTGTCTATGTTAAAAAATTATATCGAGAGCCAAAATTTTCTCGAAAACATTACTCAATTTGAAACAAAAGGCATGAAAATCATACCGCTTAACTTAGTATACACGATCCCTCACCATGTATAAGGTTTTACGCATGTGTGGTATTGTCCAAAGTAGTTACGTAAATAAGTCTGTAAAAGTGCTTTGAGAAATTAAATCTAATATGCAAATAGGGTATCAGACCTTCCCCATGCAATTTTGTACTTTGGAACAGAACGAGAAATTGAAATAAACAAATAAGACTGGCTCGATCAAGCTTTTTACAAGTATATTACCTGATTATGCTGAAAGCTAGCATTCTTACGAAAAACAAAGAATTTGTTAAGTTTTCTAAAACAACTTCGATATGATAATATAAGCCGCGTGTTTGTAACCAGTGGGTCAGCCATTTCTTTGTACTTCGGCGGCCACTTTTAGAACTGCTTTTCTCAACATATGTCTTTTTGCCTAATCTGCGGCAAACGGCTATTCTTACTTCTCGCCGAAAGAGTTTCAATGAGGTTGAATCATTTACAGAACTGTCTGAAAAAAAGGTAAGCCTCGGTATAGAATTACGATTTCGTTTGCACATTCTGAGAGTGAAAACATACCCAACAAAACTCCATCCTCACGGTATGACTGAGTTCATCAAATCTTTATTTCTTCTGTGCTCACTCCATTTTCTACTCATTCATTTCAACCTCAAAGCATACAGGTATTCAGTTTTCGTCAGGAATCTAATGTTTTATCACTGCCGATGTGAAATAAACTCTCCTAAACAGATGCAAAACCATTAAGCTGCATTCTTTTGGAATGGTGTAATAGCCAAATTTAGAATGTTTAGCAAGCTTCACGTCTCATGAGATAATAGTTCCAAACAAACACGGTCGGTTAGGGGATTCCCTGATGCCCATTAAACTCTATAACATCATTGTAACAGAAAAATTTGATAATCAAAAACTCAACTCGTTGCATTTAAGGCATCAAAAAATAAAGTTTTTATGTAACGACCAAATACTTTAAAATTAAAATTAGAATAATTTTAAATGATTTTCAACCATTTATTTTAAGATCTAGAAGCAAAGTTTTGAAAAAGATAAGCAGGATAATGTGTTTAAAATGTATCAAAAGTGTAAAGCTCTTTTTTCAGCTTTTTGGAAGGCAAAGAAATTAATCTTCTCTGCTGTAGCCGTGGTTACTGCGAAGTACATGTCAAGCGACAAAATGAGAAACGCAAGCTTCTTGTTCCTTTTCGCCAATCACGTGGTATAACTCAAGCACGTGATCAGCAATGGCACCGCGCCCTCTGGACTCCATTTTGAAACTTTCAGAAACCTTCCTTAAGTTGTTGGGGGGAAATGATAATGACATTTAATTTATAAACTATCAATGTAGATCACGTACTTCTTCCTCAAGCATTTAAACGAGCCTTTGCATTTTGGTATTCACTCAAAATGATGCCGTAAATTTCGAAAACTGATGAATTTGATAGGCATTCCGATCGAATGCCAGTTGTTTTGGAACACAACATTCAATTCGCGATGAATATGGAGACAGTGGAAGAATGCCCGAATGACTATCTTGCAAGAATCGAGACTAGAGTTTTCCGTGGGGCATTGTATGATTATGACGCCGAAGATGAAGACGAGCTGACTTTCAAAGCAGGAGATCGCATTGAAGTGTTGTCGAAGGATCCCGAAGTTAGTGGTGATGACGGATGGTGGGTCGGCCGAGTAAATGGCAGAGGAAAGATTGGTTTGTTTCCTTCAAATTATGTTGTGAACATAGCAGCTGAACAAAAAACCGGTATCATCCCCTCGAGAGCTCCCAAAGAAATCGATTTTGGTGAAATTAACTTAATCGATGTTATAGGTGTTGGAGCTTTTGGAAAAGTTTATCGTGCGAGATGGGAGGAAAAAGAAGTTGCAGTGAAAGTCGCTCGAATGGATACATACGAAGATTTCTCTCAGACACTTGAAAGCGTCGAAAAGGAAGCAAGATTATTTTCAATTTTGCAACACCGTAATATTGTAACGTTTTTCGGAATGTGCCTTAAGCAACCGAATCTATGCCTAGTGTTGGAATATGCGAAAGGTGGTGCATTAGCGCGAGTTTTGCAGAACTATGGCCAAAAACTACCTCCAAATGTTTTGCTGGACTGGGCAATTCAGATCGCTCAGGGTGTTGAGTACCTCCATAATCAGGCACCAGTTAGCCTGATTCACAGAGATTTAAAGTCTGGAAACAGTAAGTATCCTACATTTCTTATTTTATCAGCGTTTATTCCTGTAGTGACTTTTACATCGAAATATCCGGCTTGTATTGCATTCTCAGTCTCGTTTGCATTTTAAAATTTGATGTTTATGTGCGGCTGAAAATAATATTTTACGTATTTTGTGGCAAATTTTTGTTTGCGGTTCCTTGGAAGTGATTAATGCCAAACAAATACTTTGTTTTCACGTGATGAATTACGATGGAGACAAACATTGACGAGCCCAGTGACAGTTTTGTTCATTTCTGGTTGAAGAAATTGGCAACTTTGAAATCGATCGCGCGGACACTTATTTTTGATTACGTAAACCAAAATTTTTGATAAATGATAAATCTATTTTGTCTGTTGTCAATTTTTGGTCTTTTTTAAAAAGTTGGCTAAAAAAAATGATTAATCGAGAGATCTATTTTATTTTATGTTCTTGATTTTAAAAGACAAAACGTTGGAAACAGCACATAAAGATTAGTTGGATTTTATTATCCACCCCCAGCTGCATATTTTTAGAAAGTCTGGCGTCGTCCAATTTTCATATTTTAGAAAGGGTTTAGGCTTTCGACTTTTATCATTGTGTTGTGACAGACAAATCAATCAGTCTTACTTCAACTTACATTTATCTTTGTTTTTGATCTCAAATGTCAATAACAAAATTATAATAATTTCAGCTTGCAGTTCCATTAACATATTCAAGAACAGTTCTCTCTTTCAGAGCATTATTGCTTGTTTTGCATTTGTATAATTTTCGTCTCTTTGAAATCAGTGACTGTGTTTTTAAATTTTTTTTTTTGTAAAGCAAGGCTCAAATGCCAGATTGACCTTTGAACTGTAACCAAACTAAAATAATAAATCAAAGGAGAGTTTTCCCAGGATTTTTAAAAAAAAACATAGCCAACAAAAAAGTGTAAATTATCCCACCAACTTTAGTAAGTAAATGCGTATAAATGTATATTTTATCTTAATCTGATGTATGTAAAGCAAAGTTAAACTCAAGTTGCAGTCAGTGCTTATGTGATAAAAACTTGATAGTTTATTAATTCTAGTAAATGTAGGAAGAGGATATGAAACTATTGGCTATTAGCAAAAACTTTTTGCCACTTTTTAATTCTTGTTCTTAAGTTTTTTTATCACTGATGGGCATATTTACTTTTTCTATTGATTTCCTATAAGTGAACAGTTAATAATAAAATTTCGATTATTTTTTCAAGTCTTTTGGCTTTGTACATATTTCATGAAATACTTCTGCCCAGAAAATATACATGTTACAGTAGTTGTTTCATGTGATTCAGTGAACTTTTTGTTTTTGGAATAATTGTACAACTTTGTAAGGAAATGAATCATTTTGTATCACAGTCATCCGGAAATATCTTGTGGTACTTTGCTAACCAAGGGCTTTGTTTGAGTAAGTCTTTGAAAAATTGAAATCATCCTTCAAATTTAGCCAAAACATTATATTTGCAAAGTGTGACCTTTGTCAACTGTTTGTTGTTTTGTATCCAAAGGACAAAGTGCAATCTGCATGATTTTCCTGTTCTAGTTCCATTTGTCAGAGACAACTTTAAAATTCATGTAAAAATTAGTCACAGTTTTAGTATAATTATTTTTTTTTCATCCAACTTTTGTTTTGTGCAAATAATGTTTATTATATTTGTGTTTCCTATTTCAGTCTTACTTCTGAACAAGGTGGAAGAAGGAAGTTATGAAGGAAATGTCCTTAAAATAACAGATTTTGGCTTAGCACGTGAGATTTCAGCTACGACTAGGATGAGTGCTGCAGGAACATATGCTTGGATGGCACCTGAAGTCATCAGAACAAATACATTTTCTAAATCTAGTGATGTCTGGAGGTAATAATTAGTTCCCCTTTATATAAATTTTACAACAGTTACTCTGTGATTTATTATGATCCTCAGGATATTCTTGCTTGCTATTTCCTAATCTTAATACCTCTGTTTTCTTATATGCTAGTAAAGATTGTTGCTGTGTCTGTCATTTTAAGTACATTCAGTTACTTATTGGAGATTGCATGGATCTATGTGAATGAGATAAACATCATAAATTGCAGCTGTGAAGTATTACTAGCAATACACTAAGAAACCACTACTAAAGTTAAGAGCTGATACTTCATATTACGCACTTTGTTATCCAGTTTGTGGTGATAAATATTCTAGGCTGAATCCAGGGTTAAAGTTGACCAACTTTTGAGCAAATTAGTTTACTTTTCTCATCCAGAAAGAAGTTTAACAAATGAAATCTTGCTCTGTAGTTATGGTGTTGTGCTGTGGGAGCTTCTTACTGGACAGTTTCCATACAAAGATGTGGAGGCACTTGCTGTTGCTTATGGTGTGGCCATGAATAGCTTGACACTACCAATTCCAGCTACGTGCCCAGAAGTGTTTAAGGACCTCATGATAGGTTTGTGAATTTATGTACTAGTTTATATTTTTCAGAAAACCAAGTAGATTTATGGCAGCACAGATTTTTTATAAATAGGTAACTTGGCTTGAAAAATTTCTGTAGTTTGTTTTGTTGATAATTAACACCGTAACCAACTGGGCAAGGGTTTTAAACCCTCACTTAACAGGTCAATCAACTAATTATAAAAACACTGCTAAACACTTCCAGCTGCATTGCTGGTAGCCAAATTAATATACTTGACCTGAATTGTTATAAAAATTTGTCTTAAGATTGTTGGAATCAGGACCCACACCAACGACCATCATTCAAAGACATTTTAGCTGATCTTGAAGAGATTCAGAAGGACTCTATCTTTGATGCTTCACAGCCAGAGTCTTTCATGTCAATGAAAGATGGTTGGCAAGTTGAAATAGAACAAATATTTGAAGATCTGCGGCAGAAGGAAAGGGTAGGAGATCATTTTAACTTTTTCTTTATGTGTAATAAAATATTTACTAAGTAATATATTTTGATAAAAAAGCTTTTATTGAGAAAAACAGTGCCATTCATCAATGGTTGATTGCTAATAATGTTCATCCAACATAACTGATGTAGCTAGGGTACTTTTTTTCTGCAGTATGTGAAGCATTTTATTTTTTTAGATATAGTTTTTAGAAATTATAAGCATGTTATGCTCTTCCAATCTTTATTCTATTGAGTGGGTAGGGTTAAAACATTCCCTGCTACAGAAAACAATCTGATTACAGAATTTGGTTTGTATTGCTGGATAATGAATTGAAAAACTTAATGTATTAATAAAAAATTGTTCTAGAACTTAAATTTAACACCACTGAGATTACAATGAAATTTTGCTTTGTCATTGTTGCCTTACAATTACTAGAATTAATGAATTGAAAATAAGTAAAAACCTGTATCATCTTCGTAAACACAGAATATTGATGGTGATAATTTTAGTTGTTATAATCTCTTTATATAGGAGCTGACGTCACGGGAAGAAGAACTGAGAAGGATGCAGTTAGAGCAAAAAACACATGCAGTCCAGTTGCGTAAACGAGAGGAGGAGCTTGCAGCACGAGAGATGAATCTGTTACAGCGGGAAATTAGTGTGATTATACAGGTAACTGTCTAACTTAAATAAAACAAAATTTATTTTTTCTGTGGTTTTTAAATTGAAGACTTTGTACTCTATATGTGTTGCATTGCAATTTATTAAAGTTTTTGTGTCTGTACATATGAACTATAAATTAACTCAAAATTACCAAAAGTTAGTCGGCGGAGAGGTTGCTGAATCATAAAATAATCATTTTTTATCCACACTTATCACTATAACCTTTCTTTCTTTATCAAGGTACCTAAGTCTCAGGACCCTTCCATTGAAGTTTTAACAAACTTATACTAACATTATTTACACATCTGAAAGCCTTTAACTTTTGTTTGTTTTCTTTTTACCTGTTTTAATAGTGTCAGTAATGTACTTTTGGTTTGTTATTTTTGCCTTGTCCTGTTTCTTTAACACTATTCGGTAACTCAAAATAGTAATATTATGTCGCAAAGATAATAATTAGTCTAACATTATTTACTCTCTTGACAGTTTTTAATAAGGATTTGGAATTTGTTGTATTTTGACTTACAGAAAACAAATAAATTATATCATTGTAAATGCTGATAAGGAAAAGAAATATATGAATACATAGTTTTTTTAACGATATTAAAGTTAAACTAAAATAAAGTTAAAAATATGTTTTGAACTGAAATCTTAAGTAACTTTTACTTGATAGTGTTTAGACAAATTCAGATATATTTATGATTGTTAACAGCTAAACACAATAGAAATATTAGGTTTACTGATAAAAACCGTTAATAAGAAATCATTGAAAACTTGAAGAAAAACTTAGGATTACTAAACATGTTTAAAACCTACATAGTTTTTAAGTTGTTGCTAGATCTATTTTACTGCAGTTACAGAAATAGTTTTATCATCCCTGATTGCATTAAAAGTAATTTATAAATTTTAGTGTTAAATGTTTAAAACAATATTTTTTAAGTCTGTGGCAAACTTTTTTTTACCATAATTGGTAAATACTTTTTAACTGTATTAATTAGATTAAATAGATTAATTAAAACTGCTTCATTTAAAAGTAACTTCTAATCCATCTGTAACTGCCATCTTCTTAAAGCAACAAAAGACAGTGAAACAATCACCAAAGACAATTAGAGCTCAACTCTTTCGTTTTCTCTATGGGAGGAAGATAAGCGCTCCTTCAGGTAAACCATTAAGACTTACAGTTAACATATTTCCTTTGTTCTAGCAACAAAGAATTTCAAAGCCTTCACCAAAGAAGAGAAAAAAGGGAAGGTTTTGGCTTAAAAAAGGTCATAGAAAAATCAGTGCCCCCTCAGGTAATATTTTGTGTTATAAATCTTATTTTTGTTTTGTTGTTGTTTTGTGCTTATAGTTGCTACTAAGGGACCTGTCATTATTAACTCTGGGGAGGGGGCCGGAAGAAATTATTTTTAAACCCTTTTGTTTTTTATGGCCC
>JAOEHV020065939.1:0-16546 GCA_025447995.2 Isaurus tuberculatus
ACTAAATAAAAATTAAACAGCGATTTACAGAATTTAATAAGCTTTTCAGTGATATATAGGTTTATAGGGTTACGTTGTGAATTAACAGAGATATGCTCTATTAACCAAAAACACCGCTTAAACTGAACAGTAACCTTAAATTTAAAGTTAAATCGTTTTCCAAGTTCAAAGCAGTGTAGAATGTGAAGTTTCTTTCAACACATTTTTATACGTACGTGACTGCTTTTTTGAAGCTCAATTGCGACTTGGGCCAACCCTCTCCCCCCCTCCCCCGACCCCCATCCTGGCCTGGGGCCACTCGCCTCATGTGAACAGGCCATAACTTGTGTTTCTTCCTTGGCTTCTTTACGACGATACCCCAACCCCTCCCCCTGCTTTGCATATAATCACGGTACAAAATTATTGATCATTACTTTTCTTGCATTTGTAATCTAAAGTACAGAAGTACTAATCAGTGTCCCTTTTTAGACCCTGTTCACTTGATTGTCACGGGTAGGGCAGGGGGGGGGGGAGTAGGGCCAAATCCGTCAAAGCCGATTTAGGAGGTATCGTTGGCGCAGTTGGTAAGATCTCTGTCTTCCAACTGCAAGGTTCAAACCCAAGGTTCGATCCGAAAATTGAATATTCGCGTGGTCTTCTTTTCCGCAAAAGTTTTCTCAATTTTCCATTTTTACTAGGTCGGTAAAGTTCCAGCGTCTGCTGGGAGCTAAGATACGGTGGCTTAGTGCCCCATAAAGGGGAGTCAAAGACTCTCATTCGCTAAATAACACTTCAGAAACCGAAGGTGAGCGCCGGTCCTAGGCTCACAAAAGCCGGGGTTAGCATACCTAGCGTTTCGTGTTTAACATAACAAAAACAAAAAAACTTAGATATCGAATTGTCTCGGGTTTCTGTGCTGTTTAACTTCCCACGAGTTGTACGCAGGCGTAAATTCGAAAAAAAATGATAACCCGCAAGATAACTCGGGTACACTATCCACTTTGAACAAGACTTCCCCTTAGTTCTTTCCCTACTTTTCGCTGCATGTAAACGTCTTTAATATGCATTGGAATATTGTTATAGAAACCTGGTTCGGCCCGAGATAATTCAGTGGGATTGGTCAACCCTAAACCTTAGGCAAATTATCTATCTCTTGTAATCAGGCTCTTAATTTGTTCTTTGTCAGCCAGCTAAATTATTCATTGCACTAACCAGAACCAATGCAGTTGAAACACAGCACCACAATTTAGGTAAATAGTCACAGTCAACTTTATTATACCCTACTCCAATAGCATACAGGTTGAGAATGAACAATAATATAGAGAATTGAAAAGGTTTATCCAGAACAGCGATGAGAGTTTTGGGTAACAGCCCACTTTCTTTTCTATATCAGTGTTCTTAAATAACCTGGCTGGCAAAACTGTTTTTAAGCCATACAATCATTCTAAAATTTTCACTGCATCAAAGAAACGGTATTAGATAGCTAGCAAGCTAAAAATGTAAACAAACTGAAAGCATTGAACATTTCATTTCCTATCAAATTCTTAATAAAATCTACAGATAATTATGCTGTACCTACTTTTAAAGCAAAGTTTCATAGTTTTTCTCACTTTTTTAAGTTAAAATCCTTTCACCATTTCATTACTTATAAAGTAAAACAAATCTTCACACTAAATACACATATTCAAAGACAAAAAACCACAATAAATATTCTAGTTCTACTAGATCCAGTTCAGATATATTCCACAAGTTGTTAAATTTGGATGCAGAAGGTTACTCTCATGTTTTTTTTTTGTTTATCAACTATCTGATATGCTATCCTTTTTGGTGTCCTCACAACATTTCATTAACTACTGAATCTCATTTACGGTCTGAAATCAACTTTTTACACAAACATCAAGTTGTGACTTCATACATATTTTTTTTATTCACCAGGTAACAAAAACTACCATTTGTAGTTGCCAAACATTTCTTGAAAAGTACAGAACTCGAGTTTAAATTATGAAACCAGTTCCAATAACGAGCCGCCATCTAGAAGACAACCATAAGTTGATCTTTACTCTCTTTCATTGTTTGGACTCAAAAATGTCATATTTAAGTTTGATTTAAAAGAGAATCTTTCAAACCAAAGATGTTCTTTCAAGTGAAACAACAAACTTCAAGTTCCATCTCAATCTCGTCGAGTTTACACAAATTCTGATTAAAAAACCTCATCTTGAACAACTAGTGATCAGGATAAGAAAACCCTGCTTTTGATATTCAACAAGAATTTTGCTGTTGAATTTAAAAGCTGTTTGTTTATATAAGAAGTATTAAGTGTGTGCTTTGAATTATGTTTTAAAACAGCCATAACTAGATATTTTAAATTCAGTTTAGGGTGTTCAACGCAACCATCTCTAAATCGCCCTGTTGGCTACTTTAATCTTGATAACCAAACAATGCAAAGTTTAGTGCAGTAATTTGCTGTAAACATTATTGATCCCAATCAAAAAATATAACCATAACAGTAATATCATCTCTGTAGTTTCTCCTGTCCGGGTGTGGCATGTTTAATAGAGTACTCACAGTAATATGATCACTGCCCCCTAAGGCCTCTCGAATCAAACATGATGCTGCATTATCCATTTCAAAGGGGACACAAGGTTCATCATATGTCACACTGAGCTCCTGAAACAGAAATAAATTTTTCTTGGTAATGAACAGTGACATGAGATGGAGTAGAAAGAGACAAGTTTTCCTTATTTTGACAAGGGCTAGCTTAATCAATGATGTGTAGAGAGCTTTCTCTTGTGTTTATGTTATTTATGGGATAAATAGATAGATAGATAGATAGATAGATAGATAGATAGATAGATAGATACATACATACATACATACATACATACATACATACATCCATACACACATACATACATACATAGATACATAGATAGCTAGGTAGGTAGGTAAATAGGTAGACAAATAAATGGTTTTTTTTCGTATATTTTACTTACCATTCTGAGTTGCCTCATGGTTAGTGCCTTTTAATTATCATGTTAAAAATGTCTTGCCATCCTAGCAAAGAACTTGTGAAGTTAGTTTTGGAGAAATATGATTGCCGTACTAAAGATCCAAACCTTTACTACGTTGCTATGGAGACTGGGACCAAAAAGAAAGGTAAAGTTTTTCGTTTTTTCCCCGTTTCATTATACGTAGTGGTAACTGTATTCGTTGAGAATAGAAAAGATAAAAGCCTTATTGGATCGTTAACTTCACAGTCCGAGGACTGCATGGCGTTAAAATTCAGTGTATTTGTATAACATATTTAGAAAAATTACATCAATGACATATAATATAGCGGTAAAATGAATAAATAAAAAATATATAGATACATGTATTTATATTTTGCTTGCCATGGCATTAATAAGAGAATTTTCAGAACGGTCAGTTCTGATGATAATTCGTTTAAAAAGGCGTGTTTTTTGGAAAACTATATCGGGAAGTGTTCGTTGGTGGAAATGTATTACTCAGTTTATGGTTGAGTCAAACAACTTTGCGCAAAGAGTCGTGCGTTTATCTCCAGAGCGTCGATGCAGTATAGCTCAAGGTTCTTGTGGTAGGGCAGGCCACGAGAAATGATGAGCAAAACTCTCTTCTGTATACGGTTAAAGTTGTTACTTAGGTATGCAGTGAGGCTATGATTAAATACAAAAGCGCATTACTCGAGAATGGGTTTGAAGCATCAGGTTCAGTTAAACTGAAGAATATCTTTGGCGGAAAGCTCAGACATTGCGAGTATAGTGATAAATGCATTTATTGGCCTTTCGGATTATCTCGTTTACATGTTTGTTCCATGTCAAGTTGTTGGAAGTTATAATACCTTGCAGCTTAGCAGAGTCTACAAGTTTGAGTTAGATGCTATTAATAGAAATAGCGTCAAACAAGTCCTTTGTCTTCTTAAAATCCATCAACAGCTTTTTGTACTTGTCAATATTCAGTTACAGCCTGTTTCTGCGCCCTTACTGGTCAACTGCTTGCACAGCACCCTGAATTTTACTCGGACAGTTCCTAGGGACAACTACGATAAGCATGGTATTACATTTATCAACGTATTTCCAGTTATTCGCATAATAAGGGTGAAATCGTTTATTATAAAAAAAAGTCAGGGCCCAAGTTTAGTTCCCGGAAGAACGCCAGACGGTACGCGGCCTCACTCAGAACAACAATCGTTTGGCAGTTTCACTCTTTGCTGTCTGTTCATTAAAATTTCACAAACCAAACTAGCAACAGCTAGAAAAATGTGCAAAGACAAGATCTTATTAATGAGATTGCGTTGGTAAATAAGATCAAAAGCCTTTCTGTAGTCTAAAGCTACAACTCTCGCTGCCACGGCAGTGTCAAACATGTGCATAAAGGAGATGAGAGCTTATTTAGTTGATGGCTTTGGTACGGCGCCAAACCGGTTAGCATCTATAATCTCCAGGATTTCAAGCAGCTTGTATAAATGTAAAGTTCGGGATCACGTACAGCCGCTAAAGCTGAAGTTGTTGTTATAGCCGTAATTGTGCAAAATTGTAGTTTTATCCATAGTTGTTAATGAGGTGCAGGTAATGGTATTCGTGGTTGTAGTCGCAGTAAAAATCGTATTTGTGATCGTATACGTTTTTATATTTTTTGTTGAACACCTTAATATGATGCCTTTGATCAGGTTTTAATGTTCTAGTAGCTCACGTTATTGTATTCGTCACAGATTCTGGTTTGCCGACCAATCAGATTGTTGGGCTTGAGGACGAGTCGTGCCCATTGGAGCTACAAGAGGCTCAGCTAGAGGAAGAGACTAAGTTCCACCTCAAAATGAGGAGTGGGGGACTGATAATGGTTCGGACGAGCATACTCACTCCCGGTGTAAGTATGGCTGAGACATATTAGTGATGTATAAAAGCAAACCAAACTAACAAGATATGTCCTTCTTTTTGTCTTAATTACTCAGTTAAACTCAACTTCTTGAGATAAATAACTTTAGATTGTAGCTTAAAGGTGAGCTCAATTTTTGATCTGGCTAGCTAGGGAAACCCAATCACAATAGTCCTTGTTAACTGGCACAGACTGACCCACTAAAACGGACCTGTTCCCAGTAGATTGGGCTTCATTACTCAATTGGTAAAAGCGCAGCATCAGGTTTCTACTTAGCGAAGCTAAATCCTTTTACGAGCTTAGTGGCCCATTAGGCCGGCGCTTATCTCTGGTTTCTGTAGTGTTAAGCGGATGAGAGTCCTCGACTCCCCCTGAACGGGACACTAATCCATAGCAGGTTTGCTCCCAGCCGAAGCTGGTACTCATTTACCGACATCGTAAAGATGGAAAGCTGACTAAGTTTTGGCGGAAAAGGTCACACAAATGTTCAAATTTCGGCAGAGCCGGGGATAGAACTTGGGAACTTTTGGTTGGAAAGTATAGATCTTGCCGAGTACGCCAACCACGCTGCCTTCAGGTTTCTACTTAGCATGTATTGCCTACATAATCGCGAAGATCGTTGAAACTGTTCTTGTGGTAAACTTCCGCAGTACAAACTGAATGACAACAATCGAGCTAGGGAAGTAAACTTAACCCTGCCAGTTTCTTACCGAACTTCTATCATCAATAACATTAAATAAATACTTTATTCAACGTTTTTACGCTCAGGGAGTGGTTACCCAACCTCCCAAGCCAGAGGCTAATGTTTAAAGCAGTCGACGGCACAGATTTTGGCGTGAAAGTTGTTTCTACGGAGGGAGGAAAACCTGGGATCCCGGAGAAAAACTCTCGGAGTCAGATTGAGATCGACAAATTCAGACCACGTGTGAACTCCAGGATTCGAACTCGGGTCTGTAGTGGTGGGAGGCGTGAGTAATAACCACTAGGCCAAACTGACTCCCCACGATTAAGCACTTGGCTTGGAAGATAATAACTATTCTCTTTGTTTTCTACTTTCTTAAGGCTGACTTTAAAAGTTTATACGTTGCACGAAATACAACATCAATTGAGGTTGTTCAACTTATACTCGCCGGATACGATACAGAAGAGACGCCGGAGAACTTCTGTTTACGAGAAGGCTCGACAGATTTCGTCGGTGAGTTAAAATATAGTTAAACGAAACACTTTGTAAAAAATCAATTAAGAATACAAACTGCGAAGAAAGAATTTACAAATGGTTTGCCTAGCAAGTAAAACACCAATATATATGCAGGAGGCTTTTTAGCTTGAAAATATCCTTCAGCGTCTTATATCTTAGGCCCGGTACAAACCTTGAACGGATCTTTACATGTGCCGAACCTAACGCCTATTTGGGTCGATTCAAACAATTAAGGCCCAGGTCAAACGTCGATCTTAGCATGAGTCGAACGAAATTACAGTTCTGGTCGACCAAAATGAATTACGTTCGACTCTTGAGTCAAACGTCGAACTAATTGCCTTAATTCGGTCGACCGGAATTCAGTCAACAGGAATAACAGAAGCTGTCCTTTTGGCAAAAAAACTCAAATCGAGGCTAAGACATACATTATACCAGATTTCTTCTAAGTGTCTCATGACCCGAAACGAGCCGACTTTTGCTTTGTTGCATGGTGATGGTCCCTTCGGTCCGTACGGACCGCCAACATTTCATGGCAATCCCATCACTGTTTATACCAGATTTTTTCTAAGTGACACATGACCCGACATGAGCCGACTTTTGCTATGTCGCATGGTGACAGGCCATTAAGTCATTGAGCTTCATGTTGTATAACTGTTGACGACCTGAAATGGACCGACTTTTACTATAGACGATGCAACTCGCATCGTGTGTATTGGACAACTCTCCTTTATTATAATTTATGAATTTATTTCGACGCATGATAAGTTCGACGTTTGACCCACAGGCGATCTTATGCAGTTCTAATCGACATCACCTGTCGATTAAAACGGCTGTGTCGATCAAAACTCAATCAGTCGATCTTAATAGGGACAAACGTCGAACTTATCATGTGCATAAAGGTGCAATTTCGTTCGACGAATGCTAAGATCAACGTTTAACCTGGGCCTAAGTTGGACAAACTTAGTCGATCCAAATACAGAAATATCGATCCAAACTGATTCATACGTTGACGTTTGTAAAGATCGACGTTTGAACTGGGCCTAAGGGGAAAGATACAATACCTGCATATATGGTTAATCTTTCACATTTATTGGCATAACTGATAAAACAGCTGCTTAGCCTTCTATATTTAGTTATAGTTAAATCCGATACACAATTTGGATAACCACTGATTTGCAATTATTTGAAGTTAATGCAAATATATCGTTTGTGTGAGCGCAAAGACACCGAACGATTCAAAGGTAAATTTTCTTACAGCTTCCACGTGCTGTTTGTTTCCGACGTCGTACTTTGTTTTTGGCCGGTGGACGTCAATTAAACTCTGACTCAGATCTTCTCGGCGAAAGGCTTTTTATTACACATAACACGAGAATTTTATTCCATAAAGCTCATTGGTAGAAATCTATTTGCTTTATTTTCACATGTGAAAAAAGCCTATACCGCCAGTCAGAATGGCGTACAGCTCTTCCACATGTGGAAGTATAACCAATCAACGATACGGTAAAGGCGGGGGAGCCAATCACAATCGTGCATCGTTTACTTTCAAATAGCGTTCTAGATTTGGCGGCTTTTTAGCAGCGCCTCCTCCATTACTATTAAATTTGCATTGCTAGAGAGTTTTTGTTTGTACTTTGCGTTCAGAAAACTATTTTAATTAAAAATTCTCTTGTTATTTGTAATAAAAAGCTTACGTCATAGAAAGTGCTTTGTACGGGGTTTTTTTCAAAAGCTCTCACTCGCTCGTACCTCGCTTGTTCGGTTTTTGACACAAACAACTCATGAATAAAACCCCGTACGCCGCACTTCCTATGACGTAAACTATATTTACTGACGTCCACCAAATACCAAGTACGACGTCGGAAGCAAACTGCACGTGGAAATGAAAACCGCCGTAAATGTTGGTATTGAAATGATGTTCCTTCCTTTATCTTAGTTGATCGTCTGTTGAATGATGACGAATGTCCCCTTCAGGTGCAAGCGCAATGGAAGACGGGAGAACAACGCAACTTTAATCTAACACGCAAAATTGTAAATAAGGTTGGAGACTTCCCCACTAATATATTTTGTCTGATAACGTATCTGTTTCTCTGCTTGTCTAACGGTCGGCAAGTCTGCCTCTTTATCTATTTGTCTGTATGACTGTCTGTCTGCCCGTATGTCTGTCGGTTTTCTTGTCAATTTTTTTTAAATCTACATTTGTGACTTTAAATCGAACTCGCGTTGCGAGCTCGTTAAATTTTGAAACCACTCAACGTAGTTCACTTGCCAATATTTATCGTAATTTATTGCGGGCGACCAAAGGGAGCACGCAACACTAATCTGTTGAACGGTCAGCGGCATGTGCCGCGCATGTGCTGTATGTATCTAAAGAGTATCTAAAGAGAGACTTTTTTCCGTCTTCCCACTGGTATGAATGGAATGCTTTGACAAACTCGTTTGACCACTTGATAAGATCCTGTTTGGCAGGTTGTGATACCTGATTTTGACACGGGCACTCTGCAGTTGCTCATCTCATGATTGTGCACACGTGTAATCTACATTGTGTAGTTCTTCAACAACTTGGCAAATTTCCATAGTATTTATTACTGCCATACATTTTTAGAGAGGTTAATTTGGAAAATCTCGCCATGTTTTGGTTTATAAAGCTAGTTCGCTGGAGGGTATTTGCGTATAAAAAGCTCACACAGGGCAGATTTTTTGAGCCATGCCGTGTAACATAGGTTTCCGAGCGCTTCATTTCATTACGACTATTTTTATAGATTTTGAAGAAAGGGTGTTGTATGACTTCCTCCAATAATACTTCCTCAGTTCCCGCCCGCACTTTCTAAGCTCTGCTTACCCCTAGTTTTTATAATTATTTAATCATGTTATTACTATTCTTTACTTTATATTTCTTAGGATAGAAAGGAAGACAGCCCAAAACGTGTCCCAAGTAGCCATAGACTGCAGAGAGAACTTCGTAACCGTGAACGCACAATCGAGATGCTGCGTCAGACAATACGACTCTTGCAGCAGGGATCAAGCAACCAATCAGAGGACAAAAACCTCATCGGATATACTAGCGCAGACAAATGCGATTTCGTTAACGATTTTCGCGCCGTGTCACAGCAAAACGAAAAAGACGAAACTCAAAGCAGTGCTGATACTTCAAAAAAGGAAAAGAATCCTGTAGGATTCAGACAGAAACTTTCAGACTTTCATCAGCGTCATAATGCTCTCGGAAATCCAGCAGCTGTTGCAGTTGTACAGCCTACAAAACGCTCAAAAAGTACTTCTTCATTAAGTGATTTTGACGACCTTGATCACGTGAAAGCAGGCAGTAAGCGCTTTAACGAATCGGAGGAAGTAAAAGAGAACTCTTTGCTTTCAAGGAAATCATCGGAAGGATCAATCGAAAAGGAATTGCTGGCATTGTACCCGTTTCCGAGTCAAGTCAACAAAAACAAACTATCTGTAAAAAATATTGTTTCTGAAAACTTGCAAGGAAACAGTGAAAATTTCGGGGCCGACCATAAACTGTTTGACGTGTTACAAACTAAAGATCTTGTTGCAGTCCACCTCGTCCGATCACCAGGAGAGGGGCTTGGGATTGAGTTGGCACAGGTCACGGAAACGAGACCTTTGAAAAATACAAAGGGAGAGAGACAAGACAAAGGGGAAGTTTTGTATATTATTCACGATGAGAACGGCGATAACGTTTTGTTAGATAAAAAGGAAAGTCCCTCTCCCTGTGACAGCCCTCTTGGCTTCCGGCCAATCTCGAACAGCTCCAGTCCCCGTACTCCACGTTCAATATCTTTAGAGCTTGATCAAGAGGAAACCAATTCAGCTGGTGGACAAGAGACAAGAAAGTACTCTGTAGAAGATGTTTTATTCCAAAACGATAATTATAAACAAACTTTGATAAGAAAGTTAAACCTCACTCCTTCCCAAAGCGGTTGTCCATCAAGATCAAACTCCGCTACTTTTCACAGACCTTTACCCTCGCCTTTGCCATTGAGATCTTCATCAGCGCTGGCTCATTGGCGGTCAGCAGGCTCACCTTCTCCTGGTCCAGGCGTTAGAGTTGTGGGCGTGGCCGAAGGAAGTGCTGCTGCACTAAGCGGACATCTGAAAATGGACGACGTCATTGTCGAGGTGTGGCGCGCTTGTTTTAAGTCTTTGATTTTGACTCTTCGTAACGGGTACAATTAATCAATGTGGACGTAATGTGTTTTTAGTTTCTTATTTGAGGCTGTTTTATATAGATCTGTGTCGTGTTTTTAGGCCTACACAGCTGTAAAAGGCAGCTACCATTAAAGTTCACTCTGATGTTTATGGTAGTTGCAATGACATTTTCCACAACTAACGTAGCATCAAATCTCAATCTTTTAAGCTGTTCAGGAGGAACTTTGAATAAATGCGAAAAATTCTCTTAAATGTTGTAAAAATCGACATCCTCCTTACGTTTAGTAGACAGATAACATATATTAACTCATGCGGAAACAAAGAACTCAGAAAAAATCTGAGCTCCAGATGGGAATCGAATCCATGACCTTCCGTACACAAGTCGGACGCTCTACCACTGAGTCACGGGAACTCACATGGCGAGCAAGGTCATTATGTTGGGTTTTGACACATAGACAAGTTTTAAGTTTTTCTCTGTTTTATTCTTGTTTTTACTCATGACATACAATCTTCATAACAAAATAGGTGAACGGAAAGTATTTATTAAATGCCACCTTGGAGGAAACGATTGCGACCTTGCGACAATTCGAAACAGTGGATATGGTTGTAGCGAGGGAAAGATCGTCGTTGATTATCGATCCACCATCGCCTTTTGCAGTACCGGTATGTATAATGAAATATCTGAGCGAGTTTTGTCACTTATTACAACAATAACAAAGCTTCCACTAGGTACTGATAATCAAATAAAACTAAAATTAAGCTACTAGTTTTTAATCAGCCGAAGAAATGAGCTAGAAAAATAGCTAAAAACGGCTTATCAAAATCTCACGTTACGCTCCAACAAAAAGCGGGAAAATTTCGCGCCAATACGTACGTGCGTCAATGGCCTTGGTACGGTGGCAACATTAATCACAAATGACTTTTCATGTAGCCAATGAAATTAGTTAGAAAAGGAAGACATGATGTGGCAAGTAACAAAGTAAGGTAACGAGCTAACGTTTCCAGTATTAGCCCTTCAACAAAATAGTTAGCGCAAACAAAAGGATGATCATAAAATTTCATCCTCGTTTTTCTTTCTAAGCGTTGTTTTTACTTGTCGACATGCTGCCATAATTTTTTAAAATAAATATTCAGTAACACGTTTATTTTTGCCTCAAACAAGGAAAATGAACAATTTGAAGAAATCAAAGATTCTACGACCAACGAAGAAACCAAAGCGCAATCACAGCAAGTTAAGGAGCTCCATGACAAATTGAACAAATTGCAAGAGGAGTTGAAGAAGAAGGACAAAAAAATCAATTCTTTAAAAAATGCTTTGGAGAAGAAGAAAAATAACTCTAAACTTCGTGATAAACGTAAATATGCTGAAACAGTACAAGTAATGGTGTAAACGGCATATAGAAACATTGACACAAATAATTCTGAATTTTGAAGCGTCACTTTCATTGTTTTCTGGGTTTCTGGTTAGTAAAGCCACCATTACAGTAACGTAGTAAGTGAGAAAGAAAAGACCTCGATGGTGTTAAAACCAACATCAATACAGCGCTCTTACAAAGTGGGCAATGAAGACGAAGCTATAGAGATCAGCTTCATCCTATATAAAAAATTCAAGGTGATGACGGATAACGAATGACAGCTTCAGATTCCGAATCCTTGAGTTTGGAGTCCGAATCCTTGAGTTTGGAGTCCGGATGCTTGAGTTTGGAGTCCGAATCCTTGAGTTTGGAATCCGGATCCTTGCGTTTGGAGTCCGGATCCTTGTGCTTGGAGTCCGGATCCTTGTGCTTGGAGTCCGGATCCTTGAGTTTGGAGTCCGGATCCTTGTGTTTGGAGTCCGGATCCTTGAGTTTGCAGTCCGAATCCTTGTGTTTGGAGTCCGGATCCTTGAGTTTGGAGTCCGAATCCTTGAGTTTGGATTCCGGATCCTTGAGTTTGGATTCCGAATCATTATGTTTTGATTCCGGATCCTTGTGTTTGCATTACGGATCCTTGTTTCTTGATTCCGCATCAATGTGTTTGGATTACGGATTTTAAGCCGTGGATTCGGGACTCTAAACAGAAAAGCTGCTTGACTACATTTCCTTTACTAGGGCGAGCGGTCAAATTTAGTTGGAAGAAAACAATCTCGTTGAAGTCTGTTTTTCATGTTTTCCTTTCACAATAACTTCAACTGTGTTCAATATCGTGATACAAACGTAATCACATTCCATATACAATATATAATTTTATTTTACTATAATTTTTATTCTTAACAACAAAGTTATCCATCGACAATACATAATATAAGTTTTTCTCGCCTTGCGCATGTAATGCTATTACTGAGACTTTCGTTCTAGTTTATTTGTTGCGAACAAAATAAACGCATCAACAAGTTTTGACCCTCAGGTCAACACAGGACGTTTAAATAAGGGACAGCTCACGGGAGTCAACGCTAGGGAAAAATTTTCCGGTAAAGGGATACGGTCCGACCCCAGGGCTACGGGTTGAGCCCGTGGAAGAACGTTAAGTTTCTTTTCGGACACTATTGTTGGTCTTTTTACTATTTTATTATTACTAAAAGTATTTTATTTACACTTCCATAACCTTGCATAACCACAACATATTACGTTCACTTCACTGCAGTTCTTAATATATTACGGGGCATTGATTTCGGCAAATTTTTATTATTTCTATACCCAATTAATTATAGCTTTGCAAAATTTTTAATTATATTGTTGAAAAAGATTGTGAATAAGAAATGATAAAATAACTTTATTTTTAACACAATAAACTTGTTATGAGGATCAAATTCATATCTAATGAAGAGATTTTTTAAAACCGAGAGTTATTTACATCGTACAAAAGATATCGAAACACTTGATGTCTAGTGTTACTTTAAAAATTAACCTAATAAAAACAAAGAAATTAAGTCGTATGTCTTGCATCCTCTCTTTAATTTTCTACCAAAGCTGACTTAGCTTTCATTTTTACGAGGTCTGTAAACAGAGCATCAACTTTTACTTGGAGCCAATAAAATTATGCGATAGATTAGTTAGTGTTCCACCCAAAGGAGTCAAAGACTCTCATCCGCTAGTCTTATACAGAAATTTGCGATAAACGCTGGCCCCATGAGGCAATAGACTTGCACAAGGACTTTTAAGTCCTTAAGGACTTTTAAGTTCTTTAAGTCTTTTAAGTTTCTTAAGTCTTTTTAAGACTTTTCAGTCCTTTCTTAAGGACTTTTAAGTTAAAACTTATAAAAGAATCTGATTTTACGTAAAACAATTGTCTATGTTACGAAAGCATCAAACAGTCTAGTTTGATAAAGTAGTCAGGACATACGGAGTAGATTCTGTTTTTTTTTTCAACTGCAGTGTCAAGCATTAAGTTTGTATGTACAATGTTAAAATTCCATGTCATATTGTATTGGACAAAAAGAATATTAATTCATTAAACTTTGCATGATGGCGTAATTTTCAACAAAATTAATACCAGAATGCCTTACGAATTTTCTTTCTTACTAATTTTATTTTCGTATTGCGAATAATAGGGCGACTGCCATTTTGACATTAGTAAGTAAGCAAAGCATCCTGGTTGTTGTAACATACGACGCAATCGCGCGAACCTCCCTTTGCTGCTTAAAAACCTGATAATCCAAGGTAGATTGCATAAATATAACTCAATCAGTCTTCGTAATAAAATCATAAGAAATCTGACTTCGCTGGTCATTCTGTGGATTGTCACCTGCGATTCGTTGCGTTATTGGTCTCATGTTTTTAAAAATCTAAACAAGCTTCTTATTTGGCTCGACTGCTAGCATACACTTATTGGGTGCGGTGTGCAGTGTCAGCCGTCACAGGCAGCTGTCAAATTACCTTGCGGTCTCGGCAACCATGGCTATGAACAACGAGCAAAACCGAACGGATTGCGAACTCCAAGGGAGATATTTGTTGTGAGACAGGAATAAAAGATTAGTGCTACTTTAAGAAGCTTTCCAGTGCTGCCGGTGTTCTCTGTATTGAGTTTATATTTCGCTTTAATCGATCTTCAACCGACGCTGTAGTCTTTGAAGAATATGACTGGATCTTAATTGCACTGAAAAAAAAATTGCTGTAAGTTAGGGTTACGTATCTGCTATATTAATATAAACTATACTGTAAAATTGGGTATGTCGATGAGGCACAAATGTGAGCCGCTGGGGAAACATGTCTTCCGGTTAGGGGGTAAAATGATCGTTTAGCTCGCCCCAAATGACTGGAAACTTGAATCCAGAGGGAAGCACAGTATTTCTTGGAATACCAATCAAGGCTAGACATTGCAACATTGAAGAAATTGGTTTGTAAAACAAGAGGTTATGTTTAGCCTAAATAAAACTCATTTTAGCCCGAGAGATAAGCAAGGGTTGAAATCAGCTCTGAGAAAGACCTTAAGACCTGAAAACCTGATCATAAAAAAAAGCTGTTGTTTTATTACCAATTTACATCACTGTTGCAAGGTCCAACCTTGTTTGGTAATCCACGAGCTGCTGTGGTTCAGGAAGAAATGTCAGAAAAACAGTAACTACATTATTTCAAAATCCTATCAGCCTTCTCTTCTACTTACGGCAATGATTAAACATTTCAACCCAGAGACAATTGATTACATCACGTGATTTACCAACTGACCATATGCCAAAAGCGTTGTAAAACTAGCAATCATTTCTACTTACTCGATAAATTTTGCATTGTCCTTTCCATCATGCTTCAATTCCTCTTGCTCCTCTTTTCTCTTCTGTTCCCTGTGCTTCTTGATGTTAATTCTTTGCTGCTCGTCTCGTTCCCTGTTGAATGTTTTCACGAACATAGCTCAAAGGAGTGCTAATTAACAATTAGACTAAGAGTTCGAGTTTTCTTTGAGTCAATAGACAGTCAATCAGAACAAATCCACTCATATACTACCTTTGAAGAAACTGTGATTTTAATACAACTTTAAGAAGTAAAACAGTTTTGCTGTGAAAAGGAACTCCTCGCGCGTAACAACCGGCATTGGCCGCTCGGATCATGTGGAGCAAGTTGACTATGAAAGGCGCCCCGTTTTTTTTTTGCCGAAACGACACATGAGCAAAGCTCCTCCGTTTCCATCTCTTCACTTGGTGTGGAGCTTCCTCATGGTTTACAAACCATTCTTATAAAATTTAGACACTAAAATATATAAACACAAGCAACTTTTTTTTTCGCGAAGTCATGTAAACACCGTAACTTCCAAATCATTTTTATTGCTTACCATCAAAAATCTTTATTCATGATTTTGTTGCTGCTTTTGTTTTATTGGGGACCGCATCATTTTTCCAGTTTATCCACTTCTTTCTCTGAAATATTGCAAAAACCGAGCAGCCATTGTTTTTTTTCACTATCACTCAATAGTCAGTGAGTACAAGAGCCAATCAATTTGCATGAGTCGTGATGGTATCTGTGAGTGGATTTTTACTCAATAGCCAGTGAGTACAAGAGCCAATCAATTTGCATGATTCGTGATGGTATATGTGAGTGGAGTTTTACTCAATAGTTAGTGAGTACGGGAGCCAATCGATTTGCAGGATTCGTGATCGTATGTGAGTGGTTTTATACTCAATAGTTAGCGAGTACGGGAGCCAATCAATTTGCAGGATTTATGATAGTATGTGAATGGATATATAATAACAAACAGTACAATGCACTCACTTTGCATTATTCATCATCTCAGCTCGTCGCTTCTCAAGCTCCTGTTGATCCATTCTCCTGTTTGAAACATAAAAAATTAAGATGACAATGAAGTTGGTAAGATTTTTAAAAATTACTCAGAAAATAATCATATCGAATTTTAAGGTCCAAAGATCTGGAAGTCTTTACCATCTATTAATAATACCTGCGTTACTTTCACTACCTTCAAAACCAAAATAGTTTAAACTAAATTAGAATTAAAAATTAAAATTTTTTAAATTTAATAAGGGAATCTAAATGCAAGAATCTGTATTTTTTAACCACTTAAACGTAAATTAAGAATTTCTATCAGTTAAGTAAGAAATTAAAGTGTAATGTAAAGCAAATCTTAAGCCCCTTTCAAACGGTGGATGATAGTTCATGATAGTTTGGGGCTGAAAACTATTATCAACTATCATTGAGTATCATGCATGCGTTCAAACGAGCCATGATAGTTGATGATAGTTCAAAATAAATCTCTGGTGCCTAGTCCCCCTGTTACATAAAATGTAAACAAAGATGGCGGCGATAATAACGTTGCTGATTTGATAGAATCGTTACCATCAGAAACATGGCTGTTTATGCACCTAGGAAAGCGGCAACATGTTTAATA
>JAOEHV020066049.1:0-7500 GCA_025447995.2 Isaurus tuberculatus
ACTAATAACGATTTCAAAAACTTCATTCTCTACCCGTTCAGAAAATGTATACTTTGTTAAGATTGGCCGAATATTTTTCGAGTTACGCGCTTTTTAGTCAAACACCCCTGTTTTGTCCTGTGTATCCTTAAGCTTCATCTGCCAGGATCGTTCCTAAGAATGTTGCTTTTAGCAAGGGTACAAACTTAATCACCACATGAGATGATTTTTTGTAGATGGTGACTGACTGAAAGCAAGGGAGACTGGATACAAAGTTAGAGATTTTACAAAATGCATTAAAGACATTGTGGCTAACAAGTAGGAAGAGAGAGATCTGCAATATCTTTGTGTTAAGGAAAGGGCAAGACACGCAAACTGCAAAAGCGTTAAATTAGGGGATTTATTTGTGAAACACACACCGCAGATTGCGAACTATTATTGTACTGAATCATCTGTGGCACAGTGACTGATACACAGCTGTTTTTTGTATCATTAGGTGGACCACTCAACACCGTTGACACCACAAAACTCAGGTAGTTCATTAAATGGTGATCTGCTGCCTGGTTTCATGCCAAATGGTCGAAGCCACTCGGCACCAAGCATTTCACCACTGGACCTGTATAATATCTTCCACACATCATCACCAACCTCGCTGTTAATTCTCGACACGAGAAGTAGGATGGAGTACTCTGAATGTCATATTCAACACCGTTCCTCTATCAGTATTCCACAAGAGATGATCGACCAGGGGTTAGTTGGCGATTCATTTATTCTACACACTAGGCCAATAGCGCTTTTTCACTATTCTTAGTGATAGGAACTATAAATAAACTAGACGCTCTAAGAGCGTGTATTCGGGCTATAATACAAGGACATTTGGGCTTCCTGTGCATTTTTCGGGAAAATTCGCGAAGTCTTACACTAAGTAATTGACCAAACGCGACGTGACAGATTGGCAAAAAGGTAAAACTAAAGTCGGGCCGCTACGCGTAGCCCGACTAATAAATATTTTATTTAACGTCTCTTCACACAGGGAGTAGTTGCCTAATCTTCCAAACCAAAGACTCATATTTAAGCAGACGGCACAGATTTTGGCGTGAAAGTCGATTATAAGGCGGGAGGAAAACCAGAGATCTCAGAAAAAAAAAACCCCTCAGAGTCAGATTCAGATCAACAAATCTCAGCCCATGTGTGAACCCCAGGATTCGAACTTGGGTCTGTAGTGGTGGTAGGCGTGAGTGATAACCACTAAGCCAACTAACTCCCCACAAATGTACCTCAGGGCACCCGAGGACAAAAAAACATGCTTTAAGTTGGTATCCCAAGTGAATAGAAATCACGTGTCATATAGCACAAACGTACTGGTCAATAACTTGAAACCACTAATAAGGGCACTAAGGCCACGTGGCCAAGTTTGTAGCGGGCAATAACTCTTAAATCTACCATAAATAAAAGTGAGCCTGATGCTAGCAGCCATACACAGCTGAAGAGAAATCATTTATCAGTAAACCCAAGAACACAAAAAGGATTATAAATTTTGTTTAAATGTTCTTATTCATTCGTTCCAACCTCACATTCTAACAAAACGTCAAAATAAAGTCATTTACCACCACATCAATGAATAATTCTGAATTGTTATCTACAATAAATTTATGATTAGTTTGAAAGATTGTGAGAAAACACACCACGTGTTTTTACGATTTTGCTCAACAAGTTTTGATATTCCTCTACTTTCATCTGTCCAGTATCTATTATTCTCTTCCACTCTCTTGGTTCTTTTAGTTTTTTTAGATAAATTTACTTTCACTCTATACAAATATATATAATTTTTTTTCACTGGCAAACTCCTTGCCTGGTTGATGAAAGTATAGGCATTAGACAAGATCAGTAAAACAACTTAGCTCTTTGAGGATACCAAGTTTTTTTTGAGGATCTTTTGTTCAACACTAAAAAGGAAGAACGCTCGTGTTGTCAGAACTGCAACTTATATTTCTCGCACATCATACTAGCTTGAACAGTTTTTATGTGCAACTAAAACCGAAACTGCGAAAACTAGTTACTCATTGTCTTGTGTTCACCAGTGTTTCAGTTGGTGGTATTGAAAGACGTCTTCCTGAAAGAACAAGGGTAATGTGGAAGGAAAGAAGCAGAAAAGAGTTCATTGTTATACTCGATAAATCAACCAAAGCCTCAGATGTAACTCCAGAAAGTAAAATTCAGTATCTAAAGGATGCCATCTACAAGTACGACTCGTACACGACACTCCTTAAGGAGCCACTGTTCCTTGATGGAGGCTTTGATAGTTGGCTCTGGCATTATCCCTCGCTCACTACTAACCCGCAGCTACCAAAGGTGTGAAGTGGCTATGTTCTTATTACTTATTTGGAGTACATATATGTGTCATGATTATTGGTAGTAGAGCTGAGTGGAGTGCAATATTGTCCAAAATCATACGCTAACAATTAACAAAAGCTTTGAACAATTGCTGTTATTATTTTGTGACCTTACTAAAAGATTATGATATATAGGGTTCCTATCTTTTCAAGTTAGTTGGGCTTTTTTCTTTTTGAAAGGTAAAACTTTATCTACGTTTCAATGCTTCTAGCTGTTTAACAAAAGCCCTTATTATAATCAGGGAAATGGCTTCAGCAGATTTTGACGTAAAGACTGATCGGCAATTCGTTTGTTGTTCATGTGATACCCTTGAATAAAACGATGCCATCTTCTTAACATGTGTTACGTATTTAGTAGCATTTATTAACGCTGGGTAGGCTTCGTAAAAGGTCAATAATTTTACTTGCCAAGTGACCCATTTCTTTCAATTTATGTAGGTTATTTCTGGGATATCAAAGGCAGTCATACCAGACCTTAGTTCACTTGATTATCCTGAGCTTCCTGGTTACGAAGCAAATGCATTCGCTACAGCGCCAGAAAAGAAAGAGAACAAACATTTAAATGAAGTTCGTCCAGTTCCTGCTCCAAGAACTGACCGATCGAGTGAAGTAGCAACGGCATTAGACAAAAACACTTCAGCATCGTTGTTAGTGAATCATGATCGGGATCAAGGGGCGTTGGACGTTGCGAAAACACCAGCTGACAAGAATCTAACGCACTCCACCTCAATGATTGATGGAAGAACTGTTAAACCATTAGTATCAAAGCATGTTGATACTGTCACGCCAAAACCATCCTTTGTACCTGGCGGTAGTCTTCTTGCCAGTGTCTCTGATACTAATGCACAACATGTTGTGTCTACATCTGGTGCAACACAAGTATCAGGAAAGTTACCTTTAGCTACAGTGCCTTATGAAGCAAAATCCCAGGCTTCAGCTAAAATACCAATATTAGATCAAAGTTCAGATAAAAAGCCTTATTTACCTCAGACATCTCATGACGTACCATCATCAAACCAAATCTCAGATAATAACCCTTTTGCACCCCAGGCCCCTCTTACAAACCTACCAGCAGGCACGATGCCAAACTCCATGGTGCCATTCACCACAAAGCCACCCAGCAATGCAGCAGGCCCAGTGCCACAGTTCATGGTACCGCCTACTGCAAAGATTTCAAACAACTCCATAGGAACAGAGCCACAGTCCCCGGTGCCACCCGTTGCGAATCTACCAAACAACTCAGCAGGTAATGTGCTACCGTCTTTGGTGCCTTCCACTGGAAAGTCTTCCAACAACCCAGTAGGCACAGTACCGCAATTCGCAGTACCATCTGCTGCAAATCCTCCAAACAACTCCACTGTCACAGTGCCCCATTCTTCCGTGCCTACTGCTAAGAGGCCTTCCAACAGCTCGACAAGCCCAGCGCCACACGTGCCTAAACAGCCACCTGAAGCTGGCGGAACTGCAGCACCGACCACACTAATGCCCAGTAAACAATTAGATAAAAAAGAGCCTATGCCAGGCAGAGCTCCTGCTCCGAATCAGGGGCAACCTCAGGCGGTCAACAAGGGTACTTACACAACCACTCCAGGACTTCCCACAGGATGGGAAAAGGTAATGGACCCAACTTCATCTCGGATCTACTACAAGGACCACAACACTCAAACTACGCATTGGACAGCTCCAAGGGCAGGGAAAAAATCGGGCACACCTCCTGCCGGTGCAGTCCCTGCAACTGAAAGACAGCCATCAATCGGTCCACAACAAGGGGTGCAACCAAATCAGCAGGCACCAAAATTCCAAGAATCCAAAACGGAAGTGCGAAAACCTGAAGATAAGTTTCTAGAAGCTAAGAAGTCTGGACTTCGGAGGTCACTGTCTTCTCCAAATCTTGCTAAACCTGCTCAAGATGGAAGTTCTCAAAAAGTACTGGGTAAACCAAGTTTTGACCGCGCTGCAAAACCATCTGATAAAATACAAACAGCAAAATCACGCCCTAGTGTAAATCGTGGAATGAAGCCGTTGTCCATGCAGACTTTAGACTCACTTTCTCCTGTACATGGTGGTAGTGGTGAAGGACTGACTGGACTTCGTAACTTGGGAAACACATGTTATATGAACTCAGTTATCCAGTGCTTGAGTAGTATGGCACCCCTGGCTGCATATTTCATCTCCGGAGCATATGTTGATGATCTAAACAGAAACAACAGTATGGGCACACGAGGTAACCTACGGCTTATAACCATGAAATTTATTTACTAGTTTTCCAACATTCCTTGAAAGTCCTTGAGCTTGAAAAAAAAACAATAAGAAATTTAAGGTTACAGAATAAGAAGAAAATTTGAATTTCTAAATATTTTGTTTTTTCTCCATATGGATAACAAATCACTAGAGTTATCGACTTGTGAAAAGTTTTTTCCAAAAAGTTATAAACATCCCGAGATATCATAAAAAGTTACTTTTTGCCCCGCGGATATTCCCGCGAAAATTTGTTTGCATGGTTCACTGAAGGTGTCACTTTTCAGCCGGTCCTTATCACTTGATTCCAGAAAGGTGGCGAAGTCCTCTCCATTGTAGCTGAAGGAATTACGTTGGGAAGTTTTTGCTTCATTACGAGACGCCATGATTGAATATGAATTTTTGAACATGTGTCACCCAGCTATTAAATAGACCAATTTAAGCAAATTTTGTCATAGAATGTTTGTCATTGACCGTAAGTTTTTTTCTAATCAGCAGCCACTTTAAGTCTCCCTGTTTAGCAAAGTGTTACAGATGATACATCTTCGTGGTTCCACGACAATTCGTCTTTATTTTGCTCTATTCTTTTTTCTTTTCCTTTTCCTCCTTCTTCACTTAGGCCTTTTTCTTCTTCTTCTTCCCCTTCTGCTTCTGTTACAACTTCTTCCTATTCTTTTCTCTTTTTTGTTTTTTCGTTATTATTGTTTATATATTTTTCGGCGTGGTTGGCGCAGTTAGTAAGATCTATGCCTTCCAACCACCAGGTCCCAGGTTCGATTCCTCGGCTCTGCCGAAATTTGAACATTTGTGTAACCTTCTTTACCGCCAAGGCTTACTCAGCTTTCCGTCCTTGTAAGGTCGGTAAATGAGTACCAGCTTCAGCTGGGAGCTAACCTGCGATGGATTAGTGTCCCGTCCAGAAAGAGTCAATGACTCTCATCTGCTTAACACTACGGAAACAGGAGATAAGCGCCGGCTCCATGGGCCACTAGGCTCGGAAAAGGATTTAGCTTATATTTTGTATTGTGTTATTGGTTTTTTTATTTTTATTTAGGAGAGCTCTGTGAACAGTTCTCCGTGCTGGTACGAGTGCTTCATTCTGGTCAATTCCGATATGTCTCACCAACCACATTCAAAAAGACTGTAGGACGCTTCAAATCTGATTTTTCTGGCTTCGATCAGCAAGACTCACAAGAACTGTTGGCATTTCTTATGGAAGCGTTGCACGAGGACACTAACAAGGTTAGTTTAGGCACTGAGTGTTAATAATAATAAATAATAATAATATATTTGACTTTATTTAGGTGTCAATTTATTTAGCTGGCCATAGGCCTACTAATTGGGGACACCATCTTTACCACTCGAAGGTGGACGGAGACCTTTGAGATGACACACACACATAAACATACAGATGTCTCCGAGGGCCTACGGTTTAACATTCTCAATTATTTTAAGACCCTGAGTGTTGGTCCGGCCGGGAATCGGACCCGAGCCTCCAGCATGATAGACTGGCACTTTACCAACTAGGCTAACCAGGCGGCGGTAAGTACCATATCAAGTGTATGGTACTTGTTTTTTGTCCAAAGTATATGATAAATCAGAAAAATGGCTTTTAATATGGAAGTTTTGAATTTCCGGACAAATGAAGAACAAAACATGCTTGTTGTGAAAACCAAAAAGCCCAAAGCCAGATTAAATAAACTACTGTAGTAAAATTTCTTCGTAAAACATTGATTTAATGTTTTCGCTTTACGGCCATTAGATTGTCTTTTTGTAAAGAGCCTTAAGTTTGATTTTAGAGTTTGGTCAAAATGGGCCGTTTTCTTTTAAAATGAGCTGAAATCATTGCCCTTGATAAACTTATTACGTTTACTTATCCAATGCAAATCACCTCTTGAAAAGTTTCATGTGTGACTAGAAGTACACTGCAGTCCAATCAAGTCTTACCGAATATAGTTTGTGTTTGGGTACAGGTGTTGAAGAAGCCCATCGTAAAACCACCATCAGATAAACTTGGAGCCCAGGAGGCGGCCGAAGTTGCCTGGGCAAACCATAAGCTGAGAAACCAGTCACTTATGGTTGAGCTGTTTGATGTAAGATGATATTTTTTTCAGTTTTTTTTATAACACTGTTTGTGGAAGGAGCCTTTTATAGATTTATTGGTACGTTGAATTTTGCATTATTTGCAAACGTGCTTGTATGTATATTTCAGATCTTCTTTCCAGAGTGAGAAGTATTGTTGAAAATTAGGCTTGTCAAACGAAACAAAAAAAATTGGAAAAAATGCTTAAAACACTGTAGTGTTGTCAAAAAAGACCACAAGTTTTGCAGATGGTCATGGTTTTAAAGCCTTCCAGAGGTTGCTCAGAGGTTTCCTGAACGTGGCAAAGTTTTCTTTATTCAGGTCAATTTTGAAGGTAGATATATAATTTTTACTCAGAAACAAGACAGCTGCCTGCAATATTGTTGAAGTATCTCGAAATAAATTGATAGCGATTAGCACACAAGAAAGCATGCTTGTAAAAGGCTGTAATTTATTGTAAGTAAAATTGAAATTCCTAATCTTTTCAAAGGGGATATTCAAGTCAACAGTAAGATGTTTAACATGTCAAAAGGAGTCCGTAACGTTTGAAACGTTCTCGAATCTTACGCTTCCGTTGCCGCCACACACCAACCACTGCTCATTGGAGGTAATTTTGAGGTTCAAGAGATCTTTCTGCTAGTTCAGTTTTCACCAGTCCAAGAAAAATACAAGCTTTTAGTCAATTTTGAATACCATTTCTTATTTAATTACATAGCTTATGTGACTGGCCAATCCACAACAACCTTTATTTGTGATTTAATCAAATCTCATTGTTATATAGCTAGTGCGTTTTCGACTCGAATGCGC